>JAAAKM020005942.1:0-10780 GCA_010016025.2 Alatinidae sp. Z8VKAUB7J3 | reverse complement strand
AAGAACGATGGACATTTTATGAAGCACTGTACCGACGGAGTCGACCATTTAACCAGCCAGTTTGTCGACACTCAGATACATGCATGGCAGACAAACATCAGCGATTTATTTGTTATAAAGTGAATTAACTTTCTGTTATCCAGCGTATTTACATTATTTTGTTATGTTTTAATATTTTGTTACGTAAAATTCCTAGTTAATTATAATATATTTAAAATTAATTTTTATGTTTTGTTTTTTATTTAAAATCTATTCACAACGATTCCTTACTGACTTTAGTCCACTATGAACAAAATTACATATAATACAGAAAAGCATTTAATAATAAGAGTTGAGAATTCAAAATCTTCATATTACGGCCAGCTTATTAATAAGGGCATTTCAATCCAGTCCGACGTCTGGACGCAATTCACAGAGTTGCTTGTACCAACGCAGGGCAGTGAGGGTTTTACAGCAAACCAGTAGTACTCATTACTGTAAGTATGATTTATTGCCTAAATAACAAGCATTATTACAAAGAAAAAAGGTATCTCACCATCTGAATGTGGTTTATCCAAGCTTGATGACTTTAACATCTGCATCCATAACTTGCATTCTACTACTCAATGATGACTTTTCTTTTATCTCATTGGAACATCTATGCAACTAGATGTTTGTTACTGACTTCTAGAGACCTTGTGTTTCAAAAATGACAATAACCACATGTAGTTTCAATAATTGCAGTGAGTATCAGTTGGCTGATTGCAGACCTGGGTCACAAATGGCATATAACTGCCTATCCATTATGTAGAAAACTCTTCACCATCTTTGAAATTTGTACAGCATTTCATTCACAAATTCCATGTTACTTCCAAGACCAAGTCCAGGTGCACATATTACTTTGATTGATACAGGAGCAATACCAATTTGGTATACCATAGTTTATCCCATTTCTCCGGTTCTGGATGCATTCTTTGTCATACCAGATAGTTATGAAGGGCAGAGGACATTTGATCACTCTGTTGGACACATTAATTTGGCAGTAAAATCTGCAACTTGAAGCTTCTATCATGTGACAGTGAGTGATACATCAATACCCCTTCTTTATAATTAATAGCTACAGAGTGGCCACTACTACCCTGCACAAAATTTTAAGATTATTTTTGTTCAATTTTGTAATGGGGGGTATTTGTGTACATCGGGATGCCTTGTACATGCCTCTTTCAATTAATGGGCCAACTTGCAAACGCTTGAATATTTCCCTTGACATTTAAATAGTGACCACCCTGCAGCAATACATTAAGAGAATATAGAAGTTTGTTCCATTCTCTATACTTTCGCTACGGGTAACAGCAGCTTGATAGCTCTTATTATTTCCTTGCTAGCTTCTTTTCACAGAGATAAAAGTTAGACTCATGAGGTTCTACTGGACGGTAATTCTGCATAGGTAATTCAAAAATTCAAACATTGCCTTTGCTGTGGACATAGATAAATGCCACCACCACCAAAGTATATAAGTCCTGCTCCATTGTTACCAATAGAAGTCATCCACTTCAGGCTTTTGTCTATCCATTCAATTAATTCTGAATCATAGCACCACAGTTTACAGAACCTTAGCTCATAGAACTTATTGGAAGTACTAACCAATTTGTAACTAGTGAACAATTCTATTCCTAGAGACGCAGAAAAATATATTTAAATAATTGATTTGGGCTGAAAGCCTTTCCACACGTGAACCTTTTCCCAACCTGTTCAATAGCAATGGCCTAACCACCATGCCTGACCTAGTTGCATTTTGGAACAAGTTGACCATACATTCAGACAATAGCACCAAGAATCCAAGTAACAAGGCCAACTACTCTACACTAGTTCTAAGTACCAAGATTCTACTTTGTTGTCAAAATCTCTTGCTTTATTTCCATCTTGAAGACAGCAGCATCTGCAAACCATTTACATAATCAGCTCTCACTTCCATTTTACTGGTCTTACTAAATGAATTAACATACATCACTTTCATTGTCTGGATGTCACTACCAGATTAACATTAACTGCCACTTTGCTCTACGTCAAAGAGTCTGTCAGATGGTTTTCTAGATAAAACATAACTTTGTCAATAGCAGGTGTTGCACAACAATTACAATTGCTGGCTTTCCACAGACTATTGAACAACCAGTCTAGAAGTCCAATTCCTGTAATTTTTTATACAAAATTTCCATAATTCTGATTTATGTTGTACCTTTCTCTACAGTTTTGTTTTTTTCACCTCGCTGTACTTGTTACAATTAACATCTTTAGGCCCATATCATCCCAAAAGCTAGGTTAAGACAATCTGGACGCTGCAGCAAAAGAAACACTTCAAATCAAAAGATCTGTCAATCTTTCAGGTAACTTTTTGCAACCTCCAAGAGACAGATTGTGCTCTCATTGATCAAGCAAAATTAGTGACAGACTTGACCCTAAGCATAATCAGCCTTAAATCAGAACACATTTCCATTGCTTTAAAGTACTTTTAACATGAGAGGTCCACAACCAGGTGTGAACTATTTGTGTAAGCATATGCAAGGCAGCATTTTCAAATCCTGTACCACATGAAACATAGCAGTGTCACTTGGCAGTATTAAAAACATTTCACCAACAGCTTCTTATCACTGCATGAAGGAATATGTACACTGCTGACCTGGGAAAACTTAATACTGAACTGTTGTGTACAGATATATAAATTAGTGCTGTTTAAAGCAAAGATAGCTTTAAATTGGATTTCCATTTCAATGAAAATAAAAGAATTCTTGAGCAAGGACAACAATCACTACTTTCTAGTTAGGACCTCACTTGCTCCAATGCCAGGAAACCAAAAGTTAGACTCCCCAAAGATCCAAAGGTGTTTGAAAAGAGTATAAAGACATACTGCAGTCCACGCACTGCATAATTTTCATCTACACTGGTATTTCCTGAAAGTCTCTTGAGGAGTGTAAGGCATGTTACATACTGATGAAAAGAACAAATACATACAATGGAAGGGTCATGTGCTATAGACTCATCAGTACAACATTACAAGAATCAAATTGTAGCAGACAGCCAAACATTGTTAGCAATAACCTCTACTAAGCTGTTAAAGTTATGGTAACAGACTTTTCTCATTTCAACACCACTGAATTGATAGTCAACTGTGTATCCTTAATGTATTTCCCACACCTTGGCCTTAAAATACTTTCATGTTCCACCTTTCACTCATCTGAAGCATGCAAAGCCTATTCAACCACTTGTTATTGCGGCAACAAAACACTTCCAATTTTAAGAAAGCAGCCCACTTTTTGGTTGCACATAATTGCCATTAACTTACACTGAGGTGTATTGTATCACACTTTCACCAATTTTAGATCAAATTTGCACATAGGATTCCTGCCCAATATAATGACATATAAAGTGCAGAATAACTTCACTTTCCTTGGTATATAGGTCCTATATTCTCTTGAGTGATGATGCCGGGGTGACAGTGAGGGCTTCATATGGCCATTGCACAATGTGTACCATTACAATTGAGTAAACCCTAATATGGCTCTTCATGGTTTCAGGGTAAGTTTGAACCCACTATGTCCACTAAAGAATTTTGACTATGCTAACAAACTGATGTCTAGGCATCAGTAAGGTTTAAAGTAGCCTGTTTTCTGTCGTTTTCATTTCTGAGTTTGTACCATGAACAAAAGACCTCCAAAGGAACATGTTTTCATACACTGACAACAAGGAAACACAGTACTCCTACTGACACATCCTAGAGATGCAAAATAAAAAACTCACATGCCAGGATCTTCTAAGAAACCAATAAATCCAAGAGGAGTTTCCACTTTGCAAATCTAGCTGGCACTCTGAAGTTGTGGCACAAGTTGAGTGAATAACCAATTTCAGTCTTGAAATACCCACCAGTTGTAAGTTATATTGGGGATAATGTAAGTTCTTAAGAATCTCTTAAGAAATATGTAAGTATTCACAGAAGTTAGAAAACATTCTCATGATATGCGCTTGAGCCATGATCCAAAGATATGTTTAACCTCAACCTATCAAAGTTTAGGGAATCATTCTTGAGGGCAATCAGTGACAAAAGTGCCAATGAATTTAACCAAGACTCTGAGGCAATATCTCACAACACCATGTGGCACATTATGGCATTCACAACATCCTGAATTACATCAAGACATTTCTGCTTGACACCTTGAATTGGTCATGTTGCCTAACCATTATCATGACTTTCAGCAACTTGCCCCGTTAACTTTCCAAATAGTATTTGCACTCACAACACAACCAAACTTGAACAAATCATTTTTCTAGAGTGAAGTACAAACCAGTGCATTGTAAGGAAAGCCAAGCCTTTTAATAGCATCACACTGCGCCTTTTACAGTTAAGCCAGGGTTCTTTGACAAAAATCCAGTACTCAGTGTTTCAACTATATTAACCACTTATTTCTGATGAACTGTAACTCTTTAACTCACAAGAGCTTTAACAATACTACTGCAATTATTACAAGACATTCTGGCATTACACAACTAACAAATCCAACTGTAAGATGAATGTGTTGGGTTACTTCCTGTATTCCCAATGTTTCTATTCAGCTGTAAATAACAGTATATTGAAATACAGACTACAAACCTGCTAAAATAGGTCTTACAATAAAATCTGGGATGTGCTTATCAAAGATGTGAATATAATCTGGACAAGAAACAAAATGTTGAAACCTCAAAAGTATAGGGGCTATCATCAACAAACACAAACAGAAAGCTCTGAAACTCTTTCAAACTTGTACAAATGTTATCTTAGTTTCTTATGTTTCCCTATTTCTCATTTCCTAAATTCGATGAAGCAAGTTACAGAGATAAGTGATATGCTTAAAACAATTTTGCAAGTGACATGCCCTAAATGCTTGCTTTAACAGCACTGCAATATTGCATTGCTACCTCAACAATAAGCAACTGTTTGTTGGTTTGTACAACTTGTACAAGCATAAGAGAACTTAAATGGATAACAAAGTCAAACCAATATTTCTTCTAAAATGGACATAAGTTGGTTTCTTTCTGTACATGTTCTGCATGAGTCCAGAACCTACAATCAAGATGGTTCTGGGCT
Organism: Alatinidae sp. Z8VKAUB7J3; assembly: GCA_010016025.2. NCBI lineage: Eukaryota > Metazoa > Cnidaria > Cubozoa > Carybdeida > Alatinidae > Alatinidae sp. Z8VKAUB7J3. The sequence continues at coordinate 5,685 of JAAAKM020005942.1, read as the reverse complement.
GAAAACTAACACCTTGTTGTTTTTAATATGCTACTGCAAATGAAGGTGCCCCAAGTCACCTTACAAAGGACTTTCTGGAATACCACATACATCTATGATCTGATGTGGTTTAATTCTTGAAACATAACCTTAATCTTGAAGTGATTAACAACATGTTAGTCCTTGACCAACCAGTGTTTTCCTTATTACTAATGTATGCATGTACTGATATGATATCAAGTACATAGCACTTGTTTTCTCTAACAGGGTTAGTAATAATAACCTTTTCCAGTCCACATAGTTCTGCAATTCTAGTTCAACACTGTCATTGAGACATATTTGTAGCAGTCTATAAAACAAACATTTCAACCTTTCTGCGTCCAAGTGGACTCTTGTTCAAATTGGAGCAGGCCCTCTGTGCATCTCTAGCTTGCCTGAAGCATATCATAGCATCGCCAGAGCATCTGCCATCTTCCATATGGTGAATACGAATTGACTCTGGAATTGCTCCATAGCCACGAAATAGGTTCAGGATTTCCTCTGGGGTTACCCGAAAAGGCAAATTTCGGATACCAACTACTCGTCCATTTTTTATATCATCCATATTAATTCCTGCACTTCTGGCAATTCTCCTTAATGCTGGGTCATCTCTTGTATCTCTAGCAGGTGTTGAACTTGGCGAGTTTGTGTCCAAAGATGCCAAGCTTGCAGCTGCAAATGATCCTAGCAATTGGAGGAGACTTTGCAACTGACTAGCTGCTGTTGCTGAAGAGAGGTTTCCTTCTGAAGCCATCACTTCTGCAACTGCAGCAACAATTTCCTCCTTTCTTGGTCTCATAACTGTAGCTGGCCGTGAACCAAACACACTACCATCCCTTTCTAGGGCTTCCCTTGCATCTCTATCATTAAAAAATTCAATAAGTGCCTCACCATTTGGCCTGCCAGCAAATTTTCCACTTGCATGTTTCAGAAGATACACTTTTCTAGTGAGAATGCCTCTAAAGAAGTCTTGTATTTCTAATTCTGATGATGAGAAAGGTATACCAGATATCTTAACAAATCTGCGTTCTGAAATTTCGTGAGGCTCAGAAGCCTTTGGTTGTAATGCTGCGAGAGTTTCGCCAACAAATTCTTGTCCACGACGATTTGCTCTAGTCTCTGTAGCATGCCTCCTTGACGGTGGCCCTCCTCTTACTTCCTTCGTGCTTCGTCCCCTCCCCCTTGACGAAGAGAAGCTAGGTCTTGCTTCACGGAAATTTCCCCTCTCCCTACCTGAGCCAAAACTATGTAGGTCAACACCAGACGACCCGGGACGTGCTTCTCTACCGCCTCCGAAAGCTGGTCTCTCACTACGTGACCCACGACCAATGCGCGAGCGCATATCACCACTACCTCGGCCTGCTGGTCTGATTCCAGGTCTCTCTCCCCTCGACCTATCACCTCGGGGTGGGCCCCCTGGCTTAGATCGTTCGATAATTTCGGTTAGTTCTTCAGGGCTACTTAGAATGACATTCACTCTCCTTCCACGGATTGTTTTGCCAGTTCTAGTTGATGCACGTCTGGCTTCCTCGCCATCATAAAATCTAACAAAAGCATCAATAAAAGGTCCCTTTGGTTTATGGCCCATTACAATGTCTTCACCTTTGAGTTTCAGTCCTCTGAACAGTTCCTTCACGTCGTCTTTTGTGGCGCTGTTTGATAAATCCTTGATCCTCAACACGACAACCATTTTGAATCCTGGATGTCTCACAAAATCACGATTGACAATCCGATCAGTTTGTAAATTAAAAATTCGGCACTTACCGACTGTTTCAAACTTGCAACCTGGCGTATTTTCCTAGCAATACAGGATTTCAAACCCTCGTTGGGTAAATTTTTCTACGAGTAACTCCTTACAAATCCCCAGACGCAAAACTTGAGCTAGACATTAGGAAGGAGAGCTGGTGACGACAATGCAAAGCGCGCCGGCCTGGCGACAAACCTGGGCCCAACTGGTCGAGTCACAAACATGGCGCGGAAAAGCTAAGTCTCTAGGATATTCAAAATTGGTGGAATGTCAGAATCTGATGTGGCGACTAAAGAAACAGAGTATGTTAACACTAAGTGTTACCTAGCTCAGTTGTTAGAGTACATTCTGCGATAGCGCGGTTCAAAAGGGGTCCATAGCATGGGGACATAACCATTAATCAATACCACGGCACAGGCTGTTCAATTGGCAGCCCACAAAATTGTTTCCAATCGCCATTGGGAAATGAGTGATATAGGCGTTGTGTGTATTTAGTTTTTACCGTCATTCGTCATTCTTCTCGACAAGGTGAAGCACATAGTAGTCCTAAATTCTAGCAGCCTTTGTTACGCATGCGGCTTGCCACACTTGCTTGCGTGAGTAATGATAGGCTAAGTGACCCTCTCAAAGTCACATCGAAGAACAGTTTCTGCCATCAAACCTGCAACTGCCTGGCTGTACATCAATGCCTTGTCCGTTGGGTCGCCACGTACTTGGAATTATTTTCATATATGATATAAGAGAAAAGGCGGAGAGGAAACTTGTATTTTTTATAATATTTCATCTGCGTAGAGACACTTGGGTCCACTGGGAGGAAGCTAAGCAGGACATAACGTAAACATCACGAGCCGTTAATAGGACGCAACATTCATTATAAAAAGTTTTCCTATTGGCGTTACCTTAAGGTACTTAAGTTCTCCTCTACCATTACCTTGTCGTAATATTATTATTATTATCATTTTCAACTGGAAGAAATCTTATCTTATTACCGTCAGTTTTCCATTAAAATGGCTTTAATCAAATTAAATGCGTCTAAGTAATCGTTTCCTCAACAATATATTTAATCGTTTCGGCTATCCACAGCAGTCAGTCAACGACAGTAGCCGTGAGTTGATTGTTTCTGCCAGGTTTTTCCCTTTTTTGAAAACACAGAGCATTACAAATTGGAAAATTATACACTGTGTTCCTCAAGCAAATGCAGATGTACAGAGGTAGAACGCTTTAATTACACTCTTTTAAAATTTATAAGGGTAGCAACAGTAGAATCTCGTTACTAGAAGTAAGAGCTCCAATTCTTTCCTCAAAGTTACCTTTTCTACACAACACTCTGCAACTCAAATTTCCCCCGAAGAACACTTCTTTAATCGTATATTTTGTGCTGACTTTCCGAAGTCTTAGTTTGCACTTGGCACAACCATCGAGAAGCAATTAACTACTGCGCAGAACGATTTTTCTCCAAAGAGAACAAAAAAGTTTATCGTGACTTGAAACGTCGTGATACATCTGTAAGCACTGCCTTTGTCTTACATTGAAAATGTGGACGCTCGCATATCGCATACTGTGGCAATGCAAGAGCTTAGATCCACCACATCGACAAGACTCAAAATTACGTGTAATGGATGATGAAATGAACCGAAACTATTGGCATAGCCCTTAATATGCCCTACAATCTTGATTATGCATGATTCGATGTAATTCTACAAAGGTAAGATACAAATCTACCGTAAATAACTATGCAAAACAAAGGCTTGGATTTTAACGAATATAACGTAAGTGAGTAACATACAAAGTGAAATAACAAAGAAATTGAATAATTACCTCTTGAGCTTCGGCCCATACCAAGAGCGCCCATCTTGTATCAAGCTCTCTTTGATACCGTGAGACTAAGTCTGAAATGGCTATGGCTAGCAGGCTATATACATACAGCTACAATACATGCTACAACTCTGTAACTGAAAATAGCGGACTCTAGAATAGAACATAGTAATTTTCCTAATGGGCTTCGCTTGATGATACCCAATCGTGCTTAATATTGCAAATGTAGTGCTAAGACACGTACCAAGCTAAAAATAAGGCTCAAATATATAAATTTGTCGAGTAAGACGTGACTCTTGTAGTATAGTGCTCAAAATAGTTATGTGGACGAAACAACATCTACAGGATGGACCCCATGGGAGGGGGGGAATATAAGGGGAGAGGAAAAGAGGAAGACCTAAGAAAAGATGGCCAGATTAGATAGAGGAACAAGCTGGCACCAACTGAAGGCAAAAAGCGCAGAACCAGATTGAGTGAGAAATTTGCGGAGGCCACCTACCAGCAGTTGCATAAACCACTGATGATGATGATGATGATGATAATGATAATGATGATGATGACGATAGACCTACACAAATCAAAGTTAATGATTTTAATTTGCTATAAACCTATGACCTAATGAACTGACCCCGAAATGCGAACCAGGACCCTAAGAAGTCAGGGCAAAAAACGGTTAATAACACTTGCTTCAGCGAATTAATGACTAATAAATTATGTGAAACATCAGGTATCTGAAAAAGGTTCCAAGCCTTTCAATCCTCGCGAACGTGATTCATTCGTATGTTGAGTTGGATACTGATTTGGAATTGACCAATCGGATTTACTACCTCACAACTACCTTTCAATTCGAAAACATGCTCCTTCTTCATACTCGCCGGACTATGTGCAATTCCGAAGCTTTATCCAAAGAGAGGAGACCGCAAAAGAAATTAGTGTTTTACTACCGGTGCATGATTGGTAGCCAGTGTTGCGACTAGCGAAATATTGTATGTTGACATCGGAGGTCACTTAGCTCAGTTGGTAGAGCGGACGCCGCGATAACTTGTCTCACGGTTTCAAACGCTGATGGTGACAAATTCTTTGTTTGCTCGTTGCTCTAGTATTGTTTCAAAACTGACATTTCAAATCCTCTCTTCTTCATGATACTTGTCTTTTTATTAAGAGTCACTTCCACTTATAATAACTAAGGGTAATTTAAAGCAAAAGAAGTAGTGGAAGTTCCAGACTAAAATGAATAGATGCCATCCTGAGTTGGACTGAGTTAAAAACATCATCCAGCAATATCAGCAGCCTAGTAAAGATAGAGTTGGTGTTCTTTGTCCTTTCATCTCTAACGGTAAGAATTTGGCAACCTTTTTCATCCTCTGTACCAGCAGTCTCTTGTTGATAAATAGTAGGCCCGCTTAGAAATTACTGTAACTTAACAGCTAAAAAACTAAGCAGGCTAACTGACAAAAAGCGGGCGTCGTCAGTGACTATCAAATGGACACTAACCCCCCTCCCCCCCGAAAGATACTAAACAAGCTTCCAAAGGTGTCGCCTCTCAACTTTGGCTACTGCCTCTGTGCCTACTTGTATGTAGGTGGAAAAGCTTACGGCCAGCTCCCCTTATCTGATTGTAAAGAGGGAAATCCCCTACACTCATTCAACCTTTACCCCCAAACAATGAGAGTTTCTTAACACAGCCATCCTGTCTATCAATGAATTCCTCCAAATATATAAAAACTTATATGGAACCCCACAACTTAACATAAGAACACTTACACAACTCTTATCAAATTATACAAATTCCCAAGAACGTGAATAAACTCTAATTAAACTGTTCAGAACTGTCAATGATGTACAGTAGTTAAAATATATCTCCACCCTCTAATCCATGGTAACCCTTGTATATGAAATGTAACCGAGACACCGAATCTACGGTAATGAACAGATATCCCATCCTCAAATCTATAGTAGTACTTTAGACGTCGAGTTTGTCTTAGATTTGTGTCGAGTCAAATTCAATTCCACAATTAAATCCATGACAAATCCATGACAAATCCGTCGTCTAAAGCCAACAGTCGGATTTGTGTTAGATTTGAGTCAAATCCATGATGCTATCA
>JAAAKM020005937.1:0-10783 GCA_010016025.2 Alatinidae sp. Z8VKAUB7J3 | reverse complement strand
GGGTAAACATAAATTGGTCACAAGTTTCTGTCCTCCCTCTGCCTGGCGGAAGTCTCTTTTGGTCTACAAATTACGTTGCTTGTGATTTGCACTTCCATGATAACAAAAAAAGATAGTGTAGACTATTGCTTAAATTTACAACACTAAAATATGCTCCAGTCATCTGAAAACTGCTTAATCAAGTAGTTTATGATAGCAATTGAACTGGTTGTGGATCTAAACACCTTTTACAAAAGACAACGAGTACGAGTACATCTTTTTCACCCCTGCAAAGAGCTCGTTCTCGTACTCGTACTCGTCGTGGATCTAAACCTCCCTATTAACATCGAGCGCTGATCACGCCAACACGTAAAGCATCAATAGGGAGCCCCCACCAGTCAAAGCTTTGTGGTTATAATTTTTTACTCAAGACTCTCTCGATAAAGAAAGCAATTCTTTCTGCAGAGAACTAGCAACAGCGATTACTTACAGTTTCGAGCTTCGTACTTGAACAGCAAGATACAGAACGGAAAGGTTCTTGCCTTTTATTGATCAGATTATCACTTCTCTCGACCAACATCTGCTGGCATTCAAGGATTCATCTGGCCTTTGGTTACCCAGGGAACCGACCCCTTGGTCCTGCCCTTAATATAGCCCTGGTGATTGCATGTCGTACGGTGTCGTAAGCTTTGGGCTGCGCAAACCGGTTTGCTTTGGCCTTCTACCTCGCTTTGGAAGTTCGGTTTTCGTGTCTTTGAGATCTCATACAAAGTCATAGAGATATATATAATAAACTAGAGGTAAAACTTCTTCACAGGGCGTGAAGCCAAAACAAACTCAACGGTTTGCACGGAAAAAAGCTGCGACGTGCAATCAAAACGCTGTTTTTACACAACGCCGATTTTAAGATGTTTCGGGGCAACTGCGTATTTTCCCCCCATTTTTACCATGTATAAACTCTGCCTGGCATATGGCTACACTGACAGGTGCCTAGGAATGTTGAATGGCAGAAAGTCTGGAGTCAGTGAGATCGTATGTAATCATTATAATCATTCAACCGCAGATGAGAATGCCACTCAAAGCAGGGGCACCACATCCTTTTTTTTATTTGTAATCACAGTGAAGTACTGTATACTAGAACTACTTCAAAAACGTTTCTTTTAACAACTAGCAAGAGTTTATGATGTTGGCAGATACACAGCATTAAAATACAATGAATAGTCCCAAAGAACTTATGATTTTGCAAACAAACGTGAACATACGTTTTATAACGGTTTTAAAAGATTCCCTTAAACGTAGCCCCCATAAGCAATACATGTTCCAGCCCCCACCCCTACCCCCTATTATCATACGAACCGCTCTTTCAGATAAAAGAATTTATTTATTACCATACTATTCTTAAAATACCAGTAAGCGATTCTCCTGTCCCATGACTGACGATTCTTTCATGTGATATGTGTTACCTCCACAACCCCTCTTAAAAACTTTATCCCTCTTACTTTAGGCCTTAGAATAACTTTAAAATTTAACATCTTCTTTGACAAGACAAACGTTTTCTTAGGCAACCCCATAAAATTGGGGGTAGACACTATGTTACAACCTATCCTTTTTTTAACCATGTTTTTTAAAAACTTGGTATACGTCACCCTTAAAGCTAGACAAGTTTAGTGGTCAGAGAAGAGAAGTAAAACCACTACTAGGGAAATACATTGAAGGCCGAAGCTGTCACACTCCTCCATTGATCAAATGTCGTATGACAGTCTACTATCCTCAACCGAAAGCAAAGTTTTAAAGTTCTACGATCAACAAAAACAGGATATTACCTCAACTAAGATATACCAAAAAATCGAAAACTAATCTCCCAAGCTACTTTCCTATGTACAAGTAGCGCCTTTTCTTGTATCTCTACGACAGTGCCTTAGCCAGACTATCTCTGTAGGACATGCTTATTACCAATGAGCATATTTTAGGGCATGCTTCATAAATTTAAGGCGTACGGGCCGGCCTGTTTACAAATTAATGCAATTTTTGTGTAACCCCTTCTGGGAAATCGGTGAACCCTTTTAAGTTTGGTTGTGATATTTGTCGATATATCTCTGCATTTTAGAATTATTTTAGAATCATTTTGAGGGCCCTAACGTAAAGTGACATGAACAGATCTAGTTGTGCAGATTTTATATCTTGGAAATGATATATGGAGCAGGGTATTTAACAAGTCTGAGAAATGCTCTGACACAATTTAGAACTCTAGGACAGACGACCATGAACTAGGGGATGCTATTTTACCTTGAAATCCACCTCTAGAGGATGCTAAGCATACCAAGCATCCCCCTGGCTACGGTACTGCGCTACGAGCGAGCAACGTACAAACGCCTCTATGCGAAGTATTGTTTTTGCCGTGCAAAACGAAAGTAATCATGCTTCACTTTCCTCGGTGCATGGCCTGGCGAGTTCTACCTCCAGTTTTATATATACACCTCTATGAATAAGGCTCTAAGCCTGAAAGTGAGGCTACTAATGATTTGTTCCGGTTTCTTTGATCTAGAAAGAATTCAAGTGGCAATCATACAAGACAGCGAAGTTTCGCTTGCCGTTTGTCTAGAGGTATTAGTAGCCGTACGCCCCCAGCGATAAAGACCGAGAAAGTATTGCAGTGACTGCTATTTACTTCAAAGTGAGTTTCTTTTAGATATTAATAGATAATCTTGTGGAGTAATACGGAGTACAGCCGCGAGAATCCCCCAACATTCGCAATGGGGTATCGTTAACTCGTTTATAGCGTAGTTTACATTGCCGTTGTGTATAACATCTCTCGTCTTAGAACCCACGCTACAACTCAGAGTTGAGTTGACTAATCCGAACCGAAAAGTGTGTGTTTTTCCTCCATAATAAGCACAAAGATTCGTCGTGCGCAGTTGCACGTCCTGAGCTTATGCCATTACAGCAGGCTGTTTTGCTTGTAGACAATAGACAGTTTACACTTGTGTAATGGCGGCTGTTATGTAATAGTATATCGAAACTTTCAGAATGATGTGGCCGATGTAATCTGTGCTTGCCAACTTGAAATATTCCATGAAACAAGATATGCGCCAAGCCCCAAACCTTTTCATTGATTATGCCTTGTTGTGTTTCGTATTTTTGCGAGCTCCAGAGTGAGGTATTGCCGCATTACCGGTAACCTATACGAGAGGCTGAGTTAATCCTGCCATTCTTCGAGATTGGTCTAATGCGAGGGATCAGTTAAGAAGATATGCCAAGCAAAAATAAGAAGAAACTGGCATGGTAACGAAAAACAGGCGTCAGAATTCTGCTGCAGGCCTGTAGAGAGGTGGTACGAGCCTGGGAGTGATAAGAGATGCGACGAAATCGTGTGAAACAAACCTCCGACATTCAAATGCCGGTCTCGAGAACACGGCGCTACAAATGGCTTCGTTTATATATTTGACATACGACAGCAAGATCTTCCGTGGAATTTGGCTTTCATTTATGTTTTTATGCATCCTTGTATGCAGGATATGAAAACGCTGCCAAGCAGCCCACTCTCCAAACATGTGGAGAAAGCTTAGGAAACTTCGAATTCTTCGTGATACCATGTGAACTAAAATTTTCTTGAGAGTTTAGACGTTTTGTGATGGTGCGTCCATTATTGCCCGACCCCCAGGACCTTCGGCGTTGTAGCTATCGAAAGAAGTAGATTTCACTCCTATTTCCATTTTTTACGAGACATGGGAGCCAAAAACCAAGAGGGTGTATTAGGACAATGTATCGATTTATATGCCAGTATTGTTTATTTGATGTACTTATACAGATACAGATAAGAGTGTCCGAAGTGGTAAAATTGAAGCAAAGGTAACGCAAAAGCTAGACACAAGAACAGTATGTCCGACATTTATTAGAAAACCTTCTCACTTTGTATGTCAATGTATGCACATGTTTCAGTTACAGGAAACCAATACAATAACCATTTAGTTGTTTCTTAATACAAATATATACCAAACCTGCTTGACAATGGCTGATTAGACTTTTTAGGATGATATGTCACTCACAAGGAAAATATCAGATTGTCTGTTGGGCCCTAGCTATTGTGTATAAGTTTCTCCAATAATACAAAGTTATGTAATTTTACTTCACAATGTACAAATCTGAGAGAAAATTGGCTATGATCAGATAGTTCAGTCACTAAGGAAGAATAAGTGTAGACTTTTTGACTCGTAGTATGAGGATTTTGATATAAACAGACTTAGTTTAAGCCCAATTCCCTCTGGAAATAGAAAAGCCCTTATCATCTTGTTCAATATAGATAAATATTGGTAAATATAGATTTGGATACATATATGAATATTTAGCCAAAGACAAAAAAAGTGTTTTTTAGATACACCATGATATGATACTAAAATTGACAGCAATGTATATAAAACACTAAAACTGCTGTTAAAAGGCAATAAAATTATATGAAAAAAACCCCAAAATACAAAAAGACTAGCCCACAAGCTTTCAGTTTAAAAACATTTTCAAGTTTGCAGTGGAAGGAATTGTTATCAATATTTATGGGTCATTCCTCATCAATTCAACAAGGCAAAGCACAGTTTGACACCATAGGTAACAGAATTGACTTATGGTATCTTTGAAGTGCAGATTACTATCCATGTGAGAGAGCTGCATGCCAATTTTTTTAAAAAAAGAATTCTCAATGGTTTCCAATTTAGAGGCACTTAAAATTTTGAAGATTTTGGCACAAAACAGGAATCTAGGCCATCTTGGATGTTAACTAAATCTGGTAGCTGCCACTAAAAAGTCTATAACTCGCACATTTTGTTTAATAAGAAGGTAATTTTTAACCAACATAAAGCCTCAAATTTACTTAACAGGTTAAGTAACTGAAACTTGGCCCAAAAAATATTTTTACCCCTTATCATACCCAACAAAGCCCCCCCCCAATGGGAAAAACTTCATGCCGTTATTTGCAATTGGTTCGTATTTTCTATTACCAAAACAGGAATGTTTGACAAATTATATGAAGCCCCAAATTTAACCATAAACTCTTTATTACTTCCTCTGTAAAATTTTTAAAAAACTGAGATGGCCTTTTTTGAAAATAAAAAGATGAATAAAATATACCTAATATTTTGTGTAAATGTCATTAGAAAATGTTTGTACCTTTTATCATACGAAGCCTCATTTGATGCAAAGGGTTACTTTGAGCATCCTACAGCAAATATATACAATAAAAATCAAATAGTTTGTTTGTGGTACAAAATATGAATATTGCACGAAATAGCGAAAACATTGTGTACAATAAAAATCCTATAATAAATATATGTATATATATATATATATATATATATAAATATATATATATACATACATATTTATAATAGGTATGTAAATGTATAGATATATAGATATATGGTGGGGGCAGGGGCACTCTAGCTTCTGCACCCAATAAGCAGAAAACTTTTAACATTATGGATATTTATTTTCTTGTGCAAAGCTTGTCAGTGTATAAATCCAAGAAAACCTTCTTGGACTAAAGGTACTTATATATCCTTAAAACTGCATAGATTGTTAAAATGACCAGAATGCCAGTTCCGAACTTGATAGAAAGATTTGTTACTAGTTTAAATCACTTTTTACCAATTTTTAAACTGGTCACTTAGAACTACTTTCAACCAGTTTTTACAGGAGAGGGCCACTTCTGACTGGTTTGGGTTGGTAACAAACACTTCTGGCTCGTTTGAATTAGATAGAACCACTTTTTTGGAATGACTTAAATTTGAATTGAGCTGTTATTACTATTATTACTGTATCTAAGGTCTCTTCCCTTTCTCAATGCAGATCAATTGAGTACCTCTATTTTAAGTGCAAATTTCTGTTGATCTTACTTCTCATTGAATCTTGCAAATTATGCCTTGGACTGCCCAAAAACTGGCCTTCTCCATTACTCTGAGAGCCCAGCCCGTCCCTGCCCTGCAAATATCCAGTAGCATGGGCCTCTATGACTTCCAATGATTTACTGTTGATATATTCTTAAACTTCTCCATGACCTACTCAAAATTTCAAGGCATATGAATGTATATATTGTAGTATCTATTGTAGTATGTATACAATTCACTAATTTGTAATGTAATAGTAATTAAATAAATTAGTGGAGCTATATAGAATTTCGCATTTCGGATTGTTTGTCAGACTGACATATATACACATATACAATATATGTATGAGGTATCAGTAGTTGTGGTTCAGATTAGGGGCGGGGGCTTGATGTAGTAAGATGAGGGGAGAAGGCCAAATGGGGACCAAACCTGGACACCATGATGATATCTGTGATGAAACAGGTGTTGGGCATCTAACTGAAAGGTGCAAAGATCACATTTTTACTTCACTTTACATACGTTATATATGGTAGGAATCATAAAGACATTAGCTTTCTTAGTGTATGTAGCATAATACATTTCTGAGAAGTTTGTATGAATGATAACAGTGCACCCCTGGTTAGGTAATTAGATTCATTACCCAAAGCTAATGGATATGAATTGCAGTCAGCTCCTTGAACTCTTGATCCCTTCCCCCGAACTCTCATTACCGTACAGGTTTAGTTTGGTGTCAAATTGAATCATGACACCAGAAACATTTATTGTAAATCACTGTAAAGGGAGATAGAACAGCAGCTATGTCTAGTCATTGTTAGACAGAAAATTACTCCAACTGGTAGGAAAAGCTATCCAGTATCCACTCTACTTCAAGGGCATCTTTGGTACCAGACAGTTTTGCTATCTGATGTCAAAAGCTATCCGTTATGATATAACTGAAAGGCATATCCTATATCAATAGCTACTTTGTACTCTATAAAACTGTAACTCTATATAACTGAGACTGCATATCTTCAATTTTATCTTGGTTTTGACCTTTGTTACCTCATCTGGTTAGTTGTCTTGCATCTGGATCTTTTGAATGAAATTATATGGATGTTTGTTAAAAAATATGATTTCCGTTTGTTTACAAAAGGACAAAGGATCAATTCCTTATGAATGACAAAATGCAACATGACACTTGAGCTTGAACCGTTATTAAAACAAAACAAGACTAATCTGTTTCAAAAATACCTGATTGTTTCTTTTTAAGAATCAAAACAGACTGAGGGAATTTCAACAAACTAGAATAAAAATACTAGAATAAGCAATGGAATAGTTAATACTTTGAATAGGTATATATATAAATAATAGTCGAAAAAATGGATGTTACCAACTTATATGCCAAGCAAAGTAACGTTGCTTTGAGGATGAAAGTCATTAAATATAGAGATTCTGACAGATTGCAAGTAGTGGTAAGTACGATGTTGGATTAAGATACTGATAATACTGTGTAAGTAGAAGCGGCATTTGTGAAAAGTGCATCAACAGGGGTCATAGAATCATTGGTTGGAAAAGTTTTTTGCACTCGTAGGCAATATACTATGGTACTTGTACACTTTGTGACCACCCGAAGGCATTGTAACGGGTTAATTCAAATGTTTGTGCCCAACATCTTTGCAATACCTATCTAGTTCATATTTGGTATTTTCAATGTTATGTTGGTGGCTTTTAGCTACATAGCTAGTCACATAAGAGAAAAGTATCATGTATATATATAAGAAATAATAATAAATAGAATATCATAAATGTCTGATTTGTGACATAAACATTTGTTCATAAGCATTTGTGTTGTTACATTTCAATTGTGATCTTTTTGCATTCTCCGTGTAGGCACATAAATTGTACAAGTACCATAAAAGCGAATGTGTAGTAAACCCAAACAAGTTAACATATGCAGAATGATGCCTAAAATTGAGATGCAAAACAACCTGGATGGTAATAACAAACAGTAGTGTGACATGAATAGTATGAGATGCAACACACAAAATAGTAAAATAGCTAACACAAGGTTAAGTGGGGTAACACGAGGGTAATGTGAGTGTCATTTGATGTGTTAAGTGACCGAGTCACATGCTCACTCTTCAAGAAATCTTCACCCTTTTACTATCGAGGCTGCGGGCTTCCACTTATAAGGCAGGTTTCTTTCCCCACACAGTCTTCCTCTGGCGAGATTTTCTTCCTTCTTTATGTTTCTGTGATGGCTAGAACTTTAATTGGTTCAGGTTCTTAAGTACATGTATCTTGCAACAAAGTCTTCTACCTTGCTGACCTACCATATCTAAATCTACTTTTCTTGCATCTGTGTGCTTTTTATAGGGATTTTATCCTTCTCTGAACAATTTCTGCAAAAAATAAACCTTTGATGGGTGTCTGTGGGAGGGCTAATGTATGGGCTCTGTCATATTTTTCTGAGTAACTTCTGAAGAGATATACCTCTGCTCCACATCTTATTAGTATTGGTAGTGGCCATTCTGTAGAGCCTCAAGGATTTGTCCAAGGTACAAGCGAACTAAAGATAGCTGAAATTTAGTTTAGCCTTAGAGTAAATTATTTTTCTATCAACAATCTCCACAGGTCCAACAAACAGTGTACCTCATATTTGTTTCCCTTGTAGTACTGTTATCATTGATGCACTTAAAATGGCCCCTGAGATGCCTTATATGCCTGGTAGATTTAACCAGAAAGTTTGAAAATTTAAGAAAGATTTCATGCACAAAAAAAGCTATGAACTATGATGCAAATTTTATGTAATCTTTTAAGACAGACGACATTAGAGTTCCCCGAGTGTATTTGCACATTTGAACCTTTTAGTGGCGCCTTGCCAGCTCCCATACAAGGTATTACGTACTTGCTTACTTATCTTTGTTTAATGTCATCTGTTCCTATTACAAGGTTTGACTGTTTCCTCCACTTTGCTCTGTTAAAAGCATCATATTCACGTTTTGCACACAGTTTTTGTCCACCTCCTCTCAGGCCTGATCTTATCAAGCTGATATCCATCCACCAAGTCAATATGCTTCCAAGAGGTTTATTTTCATCTATCCTTCGTATGTCTCCAAACCACCACAATCTCCTACATAGTACTGTTTCCAAGGAACCCACTCCACTTTCACTGGCTACCTCCGCGATTCTGAGACTGTCACTGTCAGGTGACAAATTTTAAAGACTGCGATCAATCTGTCTTTCACAGGCTTGTCATAGGCTACCCCTGAAAGGTGAGGACTGGGCAGCACAGATCTTACACTTGATCTTACACAGATCTTGAATAGAGGCAGTTTTACATTTTCAGTTAATCTCTTCAACTCGGAACAGCATTTGTGGCACATATTTCTACATAAATTGCACAGGATCTGTAAATAGTCTAGGCCTTTTTCTCCTACGAAGAGACTACGAACACGTCGAAAATGATAAAAGTTAATCTAGAGAGCCAAACTTTCACTCGCAAAGTCTTTATGAGAAACTTGAGAGGAAAATCAAAGTCCAGACTTATAAATCACACGAAAGTTTTCATTAATGCAGGAATAGAGACATTGAAAGAGCTATTACTCTTGGGTGCCTAATAGACGGGGAGTTGGAAAAATCCCCAAAACGTAATTAATGGGGGGGGGTTGGAAAATGACCAAAATGAAGTCAGGCAATGTTTAGAATCAACTGCAACTCCCTAAACGTAAGGTAATACAACACAAACAATAGTCAGTTATTCGAATCCATGGCAGTCTCCTACATGGCTTCCAAGATATTTAAAATGTTCTCCTCATCCTCCTGCTCACTGACAGTATTATTGCTAACGTGTAATGTGCGTCTTCACACTTTTTCGAGCCGCGTAAAAGTCCATCATAATCTTTTAATGTGTGATTTTCATATTTTAATAAAGAAATTTTCTACTTGCCCGTCAAAGTACCTCCTCAATAAATTGTCATGGGTGGGAGATTACGTAAAAATTAATAGGCGGGGGGTTGGAAGAAGACTGTCCTGGGTGGAAAATTTTTGAAAATTAATTAGCGGGGGGAACGTCTATTAGGCACTCAAGAGTACCTATGAAATACGAGTTCACAATACTCATTTCATGGTCATCACCAACACAGATTGCTTAGGTATCAAGCGTAACTTGGAATCTGTGATGAAGTTCTTAATAACTAGCAATTTGGTATCCACAAGTAATGTCAATGGTGTCCACTCTACAAAATGGCATATTTCAAACAGAATATATATTATATATATTATATATATATATAATACTCAAAGAGTGGAGCATTACACACTACCTTTAGGGGATTTGAGCCCACGACCTCATCAACCAGTAAGTTTACCTACGATTACTTCACTTAAAGTATTAGCCTTCTTGATGTTAATTTAGTATTTAATCAAGGAAAACTGACGACGAACTTGTTTGTCAAACCTACGGACACGCATCAATACTTGCATTTTAGGTCTTGCCGCCCATTTCATACCAAGAAAGCTATTCCTTACAGCCAAGCACTTCGTATTAGGCGAATCTGTTCAGACACTGACTTGTTTAATCAGCGCTGTAAGGAATTAGAGGGAAGTATTGGCTAGGGGATATAATAAGTTAGTACCTGACCAATTGACAAGAGCAAGGGCAGCAGATCGTGATGAACTTCTCACTAGAAAGGGATCCGTTCGACGTGTAGAAAAAAAGGGATTCCATGATGCCTTTACCTTGTCTTATCATCCAGCATTAAACTGTAGTGGATATAAGATTGTGTTGGATAATTTTAATATTTTGGGATGCGATGAGGAGCACAGGAAAGTATTTGCGTCGAAACCGATGGTCTCCTTTCGTAGATCAAAATGTCTCAAAGACAAGCTAGTACGTGCTAGGTTACCCCAGAAGGAGGAGGGTGTCCATAAAGGCTGTGGTCCATGTAGGA
>JAAAKM020005932.1:0-10786 GCA_010016025.2 Alatinidae sp. Z8VKAUB7J3 | reverse complement strand
AACCATTGCTTGTAATAATCACTCCAAGATATTTAAACTCTTTCACCATCTTTACTGCTCTACCAAAGATGACACATAGCTGTCAAAATTTGCACCTGTCATCGTAATCATAGAATTTCCGCGTCAGAACAAAAGAGGCGCTAGCAATTCAAGTGCTAGTCGGAAACCAACAGAGAAAACTCGTCGTAAAAGAACAAAAATTTTTGTTACTTGCCGACGACTTTAGCTTTGGCATATGTCAATCAAATTTTAACTTTCACAGCCAAGTAGGAGCGTTCGCATACAAGAAAATCTGCCTTTAACATGCCAGACGCTTGTCTGGCGACGGATTTTACTCCTATGTGAACCATGCTTAAAGGATGTGCCAAAGAATAAAAGGTGGATTTTAGTGAGTAACTTGCATCCCTTCTAAACCCTCATTTGTCATCAAGAGGATGAATTGCCTCTAGATATATGTTATTTAGAATCAGAGCAGCATCTGCCTTGCGCATGATGTTGCTGAAATGAAAAGCCAAAATATTGAGAAGGATCCTTATTAGAGAATAGTTACACGCCAGTGGTCTTGCACGCAGGGGTGACTATTGTAGGCAGATAAACGTAAGAGTGCTGTTCTGTGCGTACCAAACAACAGTTTCTTTCTAGACGGAGCTACCGAAACCATCAGAAGAAACTGCCCATTCTTAACTTGTTTTCAGTCAAATGAGCCTTAGATCTGCTAGGGATAAGGTGATATCTGAGATACTCTTTCATCAGTTAGTCGAAAAACATTGGGATTCAAAGACGAAAAGCCTTTAACAGCGTCCAGATTTTTTGAATACTAGATTGACACGCATTAATATGGGCCCATCCTGATGATATAAGGTCTCAGCTTACGGGAGGCTCTACCTCGCTCCACCATCATTATTACAATCACCAGAACCATCATGTTTTCTGCTGACCTTGTAACCAGATCTTCAATCTGTATTTAAGTCACTGTTTAGCCAATATTGCTTGCTGGAGAGTTGCCATGACGACGTATCACAAAATCTATAGTTTAATGGTGGAAATAAAAGACCACTTGTTAGCCTATAACTTTAAGAAATATTAAACCTGTAGGACAACTATAAAACTGTTTCAATACTTTGCCAAGAATGGAGCAGGAAAGATAAGAAAGAGCTCCTTGTGTTAAAGTTTACTTTACTTAATGTAAAAGCGACGCAAAGTCAATATTGGGTGTTACTTATAATCTGTTTGAAAAATAGAAAGACAATCTTTTTATCTTACCTGGTCTGTAAATTTATCTGAATTTTCCTCCCAGTGCGTATGTATGCTCTCGGGGAAACTTGATCTTGATTTCGTCCATCATATTTTTAGGGCAAACCCGTTACCATTTGCATTCTCGTGTCTGTGATCATCGGGGAATTTCTTGCTTTTGATAAGGAAATCTCTTAGCAACCGGCCATATGTACCTATTTCAGAGCATAGTAAGACTACTTGAAATGATGTTTCTCTCAATTATTTAGTTATATTGTCCCAATAGTCATTAGCTTGGAACTTTGTATTCATGGAAGTCCTGTCATTTTCTAAATTTCGTTCCTCTTTAAGGTTGTTATTGTCGGCTTTATCTCTTTTATTGTTTTAATGCACTTAGGCACCACCATCTACTTATCTGCCTCGCACCTTTGTAATAAGATTGCTGTCTTTGTTTCGTAAAATCACTTTCATTAGACCCATTTGGTATCACTGTGTAATTTCAGTCTTCTTAATCAGGTGTCTCAAATTCATGGGCGCACGGCCAAAAGGTTTCAGGGGACTGCAGCCCCCCCCCCCAAGTTTGTTAAAATGTTATATTTTTTTTGGACAAAGGCAAAAAAAATTCATTGCCGTAGCATTAAGAAATATTTTTCCAATTCAAAGTGGCGGTAGTTTACCCTACCCCCCTTCGATTCAATCCTCTGCAGAACCGTCGATTCATGCCCCTATAATTTTTGGTCAAAGGAGTATTTATTCGGGAAAATAATCCACAGCCCCCCAATATTTTTCGTCCGTTGCGCCTATGCTCAAATTGCGTATCATTTACTGGGTTTCCTTACTTGAATTCAATTTCATCCAGAGTATCATTTGAACTGATGATTTTAATCGGACATGTTTTTGGAAAATATCACCAGTTCGGTTACTATTTCCTTGAATGTGTGCTATGTTTTTACCTTGCGTTTAGAAAACGTAAAAACTCAGCTGCGGTTTCATAAGTCACATCTCGACAAAGTTCTCTTTTTGCGGTTTCCGACATACTGACTTTCTGTTACTGTAAACAGTGATCATTAGGCTTGAGGATAGAATTTTAAAACATCGATTTAGTTGGTAATACTATAATTCCACAACTACGAACCTTTTATCGTTATTCATTTGGTTGGTTTATTTTGTGTTGTATTGGTATCAGCAATTACTTCTATGGGCGTGGATTTGCTACAATGATTGAGAGGGGATGTGACGTGGAAAACATGCTTCAACAAAATATGACAAGCTATTTTCTATTAAATTTAGTCCTCAAAAAGTTGCATGCAGCCTTGCTTATACCCAGGCCTCTCTTTTCAGCATCAGTGACGAAGTCGTGAAAAACAGATGCCAATTGAGAAAGTTATTGAAGTTTATACATAAAGGAAATAAGCTATTTAAAACGTCTTTGCCAAAGCAGATGAATCTTAATTGGTTGTCTACAGAATATTCCTGGATATTTGATGAGTTAAGGTCAGCATCCGTTCAATTTTCTATGGCTTACGGGTTTTGTACATCCAGAAATAATCTACGTCATATGAACATGCAAGCGTGAGTCAAATATTCTATTTACCGTTTAAAAGTAGTCACAGCTTCTAACAGGTTAAAAGATATGGAATTGGTTCTCTTTGCAGCTATAACTTTTGCAAATGAATACAAAGATGTTGCTTCGCTGACGTCAAACTCCTCTAATAAGACCACAAATTTAGAAGGTCACAAATTGGCGCGAAGTCAAATCAGTGCTAGCAGAGGGGCTATCCTAGAATATTCCTTGTATCCTGACGGAAATTAACACATTAAGAAGAACCATTATGTAAAAACTTCCGATCCAACCAGTTACAGGGATATCAAGACATACCAACTTATCTAAGTCTTTGTTATCAGTTTGTTCAAAATTGTTGGTCAACGCTTTTGTGTGGTTTCTTTTTAATTTGGTTTTGATTTATGTTTGCTAGTGTTTTCTTCAATGTTTTTCATTTTTTCCTCTTCTTAATTTTCCAGCAGTTTTTAAAGCCTAGATATTTGTCGATGCTGTAGGTGATCAATTTTGCATTAGATAACCATTTAAATACTAATATCACTGCTCAGTAACTGCGTTCGTACTTTCTAGACTGTTACTATTCACATTTTAAGCTATTGTCAGGTAAAAACAGTAAGAATACATTGTAATATGATGAGTATATGGATATATATGTGACAATATATGGCAAAGATGTTCGAAAGATTATTTCATTATGCTTAATTATCAGTTATGACTTTGAAGTTCTGATTTTTCTATAAGAATTTTATGAGATCCAGAACGGTAAACGATAATCTTTATCTAAAAAAAGAAAAAATTTAGCTTTCTTATCTTGTAGAGTTTCCGACAATGCACTTTCTTAGCTTTTAGACATCCTTTTAACTCGAATCAGGAAGGAAGGATAGAATTGCCGTATTACAAATCTTCAGTCCTACCGACCCAGCTAAATATTGAATATTTTAAGAATTCTTAACAATTTAGAGTAGCTTGATTGAACCTTGACAAAACGTATGATAAACAGATACTAAATACTTTGCTGCAAAAACCGCAATAAAAATGTAAATTAAAAGTGCGATTCACCGTCAGTTATATTTCAATTCGTGTCTTTAAATAAACAGAAAACATTGCTATTAGAAGCAGAAATGACTTAAACATGTTGAATTCTAATCAGTATCTACGAGTGAAATGAGAAGTCATAGAATTCATGTTTTCCTCGTACGTGCAAGGAGGTAGTTTAATATCTCTCTGATGCTATTTCATCAACTCAAATAAACATCTGTAACCATTTGCAACCTGTAATCAGTTATCAAATAATTACAGTGGCTTACGAAGAATTTTCCAAAGGCAGGAAGGGGGGCTGGGGAAGCATGGCATCTCCTGAAGGTTCATTTTCAGCCTTCACTTCTTCTTCTGCATCATATTTGATACGTTATCTCTGCTCTGTTAGATGAGACTCGTATGTGGCTGGTTCTTAGGTGAACTCCCACTTTGTCACTTTTTAACTTTGCGAATGGTGTAGCTTTATCGTTTAGGGAAAATCTAATCTCCTGCTCTGCACAATAAACCTCTAGTTCTGCTTCTCTCGTATTTACATAGTCTCGCAGCACGGATAAAAGAAAAAGGGCTGTTTCAATAAAGATTAAAAATGATTTGCCAAAAGCTGTAAAAGTTTCTTTGGAAAGTCCATGTTTCCACGGGGGAATTGTGATACCATGCGCCTTCTCACGGTCACCGGTAATACCTACCTTAGCTCTTATCGCTGTTTACGAGCTACTTTTAATGTTCAAAGGTTTGTTGAATAATTTTTATTTTCCTCCATCTATTTTTCCACTCCCTTACCTTTTGATTAACAGAGATGTACTGAAACACAAGCATTAGCAAAATTTAGTTGGTAATTTTCACGTGCTCACCAAATGTGTTAGCAAATTTGATTGCCTAATTAAAGAAATGCTACACATTCACAAAGACAAGCCGGTCCCCAATATACAAACGGGGAAAGATATGCGCAAATTAGTACGGGTATATAGATCTCGCATTTTCTCCAATAATTTCCTTTAGAATGGTTCCAAGATGATTCCAAAACGTCGGAAAGAAATTGTAACCTTAATATATGCTTACTCTCCTTTTATCTTACTTTCCTCCATTTCTTCCCATCATTTCTGTTTGGATATATTTAAGTCGGATCTTGTAATTGAATATGGTTTTTAAATCGTTCATCAGATCAATATTTATATAATTACTGGCATTGTTTCCTTTAGTTCTTTACTGCGAGGCTTAATTTAAAGATCTAATAATCTAATAACTCGGAGAAGAACAATAATAGAAGTATTTGCCGTTAACAGAAAGAAATAATATAATTGATAATTGTTAGAAGACAACCTTGTATCAATACCTCATCTTGAAATTAATCGGTTAAACTAAACGTTCGGACAAGCTACAAAACCAATCGATTTTAAAACTCCGTTCCTCCCACCCAGCCCCCCTCCCTTTACATGTACATAACAGTGAGAAAATGACTGACGTAGGTCTTACGAGAGACAAATAAAGGACAATAAAAGATTTTCGGGAAAGATGATGTAATATCATCTTCTGAGGAAGGGAGTAGGGATTGCCGCAACCCCGTTCTCCGCATTGGTGTAGTTTTACTAGTGCTACCCCGTTACCTCTAGTGCGCCACTTCCTGCATGGACAGTCTTTTACATCCTTAACTTTCTATAAGCAAAACTATCTAATCTATTATAGTTTCCTTAAGCCTGCTTGGATTCTAAGCAGATCGATTTTCCGATCAATGAGCTGAACAGCTTCGACATCTCTGCTGAACAAATTGCGTCTTGACCTTCTTGACGATCCCTACCTCTAACCTATCGTAAGTTTACTTGCAAAGGAAACATCCAGAATTTTAACGACTGGTGACAACAAATATTAATTTGTACAAAACCGGTTTACTATGATATCAGCTGTGACAGAGCACGTTACATATTAGGGAATTTCTCACTAATTGTCAATGATAAGTACAGATATCACTATAATCGGAACACTAATTCCTGTATTTTTACACATGCTGACCTCGTTCAGCTCTCTCGCGACAGTGAGAATCATGCCAACGATCTCTGGCAGATTCTGAATTAACAACAGGACAACCATCAGCAAGTAAGTAATCCATGTAAGTTTTAATTAAACTCGAGATATTTTATTAATGCTTTTCTTCTTCAGTCCATGTAACTACGATGTCATGCCAATGAAAAGCACCCTTACTACTATTCGGTTCTGCTGTAGGTGAAGAGAAAGTAGCCCCAAACAATCTACAAGCATCAAGTACGCTCTCGTAAATACACTCTTTTTTTAAAAAGTACTAAATTGTAAACAACTTATAAACAACTGACTTGGGGCGAATTTTTATGTAAAACATTAAACAATTGTTAAGGGCAAAACAATACTTAATGGAATGGTGACAAAAAAGATTTTTTTGAAAGTTGTTAAAGCACATAACATTCAAAGGCCTTACATAGTAATAAAAAGCTGTAACAAAACCCATGCCCAAAAGTTACCGCATAAAGTACAGCATATTCACGTATGTAAAACCAAATATCCTCACACTACTAACAACCAATGCTACCAGTACCAACTTTGACCATCTTCTAGAGTAGGGTTATAAGATCTAGCTACCATTGCCAATATTTTGTAAAAAAAACCCCAGGAATTGGCCCGGAATTTGACTAATGTTGGCGTTGTTATCTGGATTCTGACTTAAAAAAAACAAGAGGTCCTTAGTTTCTATAATCCCTCATTGATTATACAAGATGTTTACTCAGTATAATCAACAAACAACTACTAAACAACTTTTTTGGGGTGTTTTTGAAAGAAAAGAACTAAACAACCTTTGGGGAAAAATTCAAAAAGTCAGTTGTTTATAAAAAAGGAAGTGTAATTTTAAAATATACAACCTGCGCACTTACTCCACTGTCCAGACTCATTCATATCGTGGCGTGTGACGCCATACTATCATCATGGCGTATGGCTCAAGAAGCGCCCCAATCAATTCAAATATAACATTTCAGGCATCGGACATCTTTTCTGACGTAGGCCCTATTGTCATAGGCGCACGGCCAAAGGGGATGAGGGGGGCTGCAGCCCTCCCAGTTTGTTAAAATATTATATTTTTTCGAGCGAAAAATGTTTTTCGTGCCCTTTTATAATTTCTAAACAAAAAATAAAAATGAAATAATTTTAAGTCTTAATCAGCCCTCTGAATTTAGCGTCAACATTCTGCAGAACTGAAGTACTTTTAGGATTCCCCTTCGATTCAACCGTCTGCAGAACCGACATTGCATGTCCCAATAACTTTCGGGCAAAGGAGTATTTTTCGGGAAAATAATCCACAGCCTTGCGAATATTTTTCGTCCGTTGCGCCTATGCCTATTGTAATGGTTTGTTACATTTATGCCTGGCTAGATGTCATTTGCTATGCAATGCTCATGCAATCTACTTACTGTCCAATCATCGTAGCAAAATTGTAGAAATTGTGTGTCCGATTTACACTTTATGTAATCCTTGCATTTCTTTCAATGCCGCGGAGCAATTTATGATCGTCAACAGACAACTTCTTTATGACTATCAGGGGAAAAAAACACACACGGTTTTAAAACAAATATATTGTACCTAAGCGCTTTCATCTCATTACCCTAAAGCATTATCAAAGGTTAACATTGAAATGAATCTAACGGTAAAATAACAAACAGATTGATTAGTTACATTCTTAGTATAATATGTTATTGTGATTTCAAATTATAAAAGGGTAGCAAGATAAAATGAGATTGATAAAATAACTTAGAAGATTAAAACAATACAACATTTGAAAATACAATAAAATTTGTTCATGTGGTATGAAAATGCTAGTACGAATATTGCACGAAATAGCGTAAACATATTGAAAAGCTTTTTTCGTCTGACACTCCTCACGGTACTAATGTCAGAATGAAAGAATTGAAGAGTGTGAAAGAGTATACCCAACTGTATTTTGAAGGAGCCAATCAGAATACCATCCTTCAAAATTCAAAAGAACGAAGTGTGAAATCTGACATAGGGGATGCATCTGTAAATTTAAACGTAAACCAAAGACTCGTTTTCAGAGATAATTTACTCATGTTTTTATTCATAATTTGTTTTAATATAGATTACTTCATTAAAATATTAAATCGGTTTTCATAAAATTGATCTTGGTACCTAAGCATTTCTCTATTTGCCATTTTAACTTTGTTCGCTCTATAAACCCTTTATTGTTGCTGTTGTTGTCTTTGATCATACTACAATATAATTTAGAGTGTTGTAAATAATTTTAAAGAAAAAAATTGTTGATCGTGATTGAGAATTTTAAAATTTTTTCTAGAGATTATTTCTTTCACTGCCGATAATTTAATTACTTATCGTAGTTGTATTGACGTCAACCCTTACTTTGAGCAAATGTTCATATGTCTATGAAAGTTGACCCGACGTCCTATTCAGATCATCAAACGAAGACATAATGATTCCTACCAATGTTAAAATAACAAAATAAACTTAATGTCGGCCAACAATCGGTATAACTACTCATCCTTTGGTTGAAATAACTACATCGGATTAACATCGACCCGATGTCATTTCTTAACATACCGCATTTTCTCTTATTAGTGCCCCGGGCGCTTATTTACAAATTCACCTACGTTGTGCCGCGCTAATTAAAGGGCGGCGCTTTTAAAAAATTTGAAATGATTAAGAAATAAATTTTATTTGAAACTCAAAAAACAATATGAACAGAATCAATGAACGAAACAGAGTCAATATCTTCGATGCTTCAAAAACGTATTTTATTGTGTAATTACCCTTCTGTATGGCTTTTCCCTTTTTCTTATTAGCGCCACTTTTTCTAGGTGCGGCACTTATTTGAGGGGAAGCGCTAATTACAGGGCGGCGCTAATTGAATAGTTTTACTTCAAGGTGCGGCTCTTATTAGAGGGTGGCGCTAATAAGAGGATACATGGTAAATAAACCAAACACTGATTTTGAAAGTACGTCGGACAACTGGTTGGAAGAGATGCATATTTGAGTTAAGGCCTAGCAAACAATTATACTTAAAGGATACGTTCGGATTTCGTAAGACATCGTATCATGTATTAAACTAAGTGATTGCTGTGTTTTGATTCATTGTGCTAGTTCAATTCTGCCTTGCCATTAGTATTGATGTGTTTCTTTCATATACTATATTTCCTCCAATAAACACGACGGCATTTATTACAAAGTACAGGGTTTGGATTTACCTTTTAGTGGGCGGCATTTATTACAAAATGAAAATGTTATAAATCAAGTAAAATTCATGCAAACCTTTTTAGTTTGGAATATTTTCCAGAGACGCAGATTTAGGCATTATTAAGAATTTACTAGGCTTCTCGGCCTTTTGGCAGGAAATGGGTTTAGTATCTGTTCTCATTGAATACAGACTTTCCATTGATCCATCAGGGGCGGTCTTACTGACCCTCGAACATGTCTCATTGCTTGCTTCTTTGCCGGGTAGCCTACGTTGAGGGGCGTTGTCCTTGGACACCCCAGCCGCCCTTTACTTATTAGTTAGTCCGAATTGTGGTTTTACCGTTTATTTAGTGTCAATATCAGGCCCAATGCTTATCAGAGGTCTTAGATTGAGAGATTGCAGACTTGACTAGTTTTTGTATAAACGCGTGACTGAACAGGGATGCAGTCATTCAAGACGACATATCCGTAAAGTGGCTATTCACATAATCTTCTCTATGTACAATTGGTCTGAGTCGGTCTGATTCTTTAAAATAAAACTGCAATATCGATCTTTATCTTTTTCTTCTCCATCTTTATTGTGTTATGTAGTCTGTAAAGTGACTTAATTTGGTCTTCACGTTTATTTGCCTTATTGAGAACATTCTGCTTGACCTAAATCGAAAGTCTAATTTTGCTGCTTTGCCACAGTTAACGCTATTGTGTTTGCCTGCATTAATTTCGGTTAAAAGATATCTCCTTCGTAACTCATGTAATGCAAGTCATATTCACTAGTCGAGTCTCTCATTTTCAAATAGCCTTTAAAGTCACGTTTGGATCCAGTAACATCGTGAATAGAATCAGATTTTTGAGCGCTAAGCATCCACTCATGTCAAACACTTTTCTTTGTTCCCTTGTCGCTTGCCTATACATGTTTGGGTCTAGTAACATCGTGAACAGAATCAGATTTTTGAGCGTTAAGCATCCACTAATGTCAAACACTTTCCTTTGTTCCCTGGTCTCTTGTCAACCTGACCCTTTCCATGAGCACGCTCATCTCAACTTGTTCTATGCCTTAATTTGTCCAGAGCCCTACCAATTTCCGTGCATGGAATTTCCTGCATTAAAATCAGTTTTGAACAACTCCCAGGTGCAGCCATGAGAGTTGTTGGCGCTACTGAAGCATGGATTTTGATAGAGGCGGCTGCTTTTCCATAATGGACAAAACCTGTTACTGCAAAACAGTTTCAAAACTTTCCAAATTAATCTGGGTATTCAAAGGCATGCTTAATGATTTTGTAACCTGCTATTTACCATATCTAGCTTTTTCTAAAAGGTTTTGAAGTGAAAATATTCAGGAGTGATTGCCTTGGAGAACTGCCTCATAGACCTCCTATCCCTTGTGAAGAAATATAAGTAGTACTTTCTCTGCCAAATGCTTTGTTGCAGTGGACTCTGTTTTAGATTGAAAGGATCTCCATCTGTTGATATCATGTAAATATTTAAGAGTGTGTTTCCGTAGACCCTCCACGGCAAACTGCGCAGGGATATTTTCCCTTAACACTAGAGGCGGATGTACCAAGTGATGGATGGTGGGTGTTGGGAATATTTAGTTGTGACGTAGGATAAGTATCGTCATGACTTTAATATGTATCTTAAGTTTCTTGTTAATTCCGGAATGTACTTAGTTTGACGTACAGCAAGTACTAAGCAAACAGTTGTGTATTTTTATATTTGGAATCTACATGATTT
>JAAAKM020005930.1:0-10787 GCA_010016025.2 Alatinidae sp. Z8VKAUB7J3 | reverse complement strand
CAGCCAACAAATTCTTCTTTATATGATTCTGTGTGCATAAGTTAGTTTAGTGCTAAGACTAGTTATGTAAGGCAAGAACGTAAAGTGTATCGATCGAAATTTTCGCTATCAATACGCACTTGTAATTTCATTCTCTTATACAGTCAGATCCAATAAATTATGTTTCATTTCGATGAAAAAAAAGGGTGAGAAAAAAAAAAGGGCGAGAGAAAAGACACGTGCAAATAAGTGTTTCTCAACTTCACTTGATTGTAATGTGAGTTTAAGGGACCCTACGTTGTGTGGGTAGACTGGCACAAAGCATTCGTGCAGCAAAAAGGTCTCCAAAATGTCAATAAGGTGATCTTTACTATCCTAAACAAATGATGTAGGAAAGAAGTGATCTTGGTAGAAACTTTTCAGTTTGTATAAGTGATAGTTTAACTACTCTCTACAACATCTCACCTCTTCTGTAGAATAACTCCAACAAGCACTGGAGAAGGTTATCATCAATTACGACAGATATCGCCCTTTCAATTATATTTATTGAAGCTACTTATGCTTTTACACTTTCTGAACGAATACGCCATTTCGTCCATCGAAATTCTTTCAGTTCATCATTTCGACGAATCTCCGAAGACGAACGCTTCTTGTAGAATACGTTAAGTGTGTTTTACGAAGTTGACAGTTTCAATTCTAATTTAAACAACATAGAGATAGTTACAAAAAAGTGCATCTCGAAACTACTTCGCTAATTGCTTACACAAATCAATGTTATCCCACAGGCAATAAACAGATATTGATAAAAAACACGATTAAATTAGCTTGTATAAATTAGTCATGTAATGTGTGTACTACGCTGTGTCTAGGCGACTTCGATTCTCAAACTCTGTCCTCAGTTTCGGTGACTACCTCATATTCTGAATAGACCAGTTAAGTTCTTCTAACGTTTTCAAAGAGTTCTACTAACTGGGGTCATAAAAGGATGAGC
The DNA here is from genome assembly GCA_010016025.2 of Alatinidae sp. Z8VKAUB7J3. Lineage (NCBI taxonomy): Eukaryota > Metazoa > Cnidaria > Cubozoa > Carybdeida > Alatinidae > Alatinidae sp. Z8VKAUB7J3. The sequence goes on along the minus strand of JAAAKM020005930.1, from coordinate 9,817 downwards.
TATCGTCACATCAGTACCTATACGCAGTTACTATTTCCAGTGTGGAACAAGCAATAAGCAACTCCTATTGCTTCCTGCAAAAGTAGCGCTGACTACGTCAAATTTCCAACATGCAAGGTTCAAACAAGAGCCCAAATGCTTACAGATGATATTCTTGTCACTTCTGTTTACGAGCTAAAACTAGTTTAGTTCACCAAATTCACGGAACTTTTCTCAGTCAATAATAGCATCAAATTTCTTCCCATTAGTATGTGTAAACACACGACAACATGGATTTTCTTAGCATGTCCATTCTGAGTACGCAAGTGTGTAGCTGCACTGTCCATATTCTCGGCATCGACGCCTTTTCATTGAATGGCGGCTTGCTTAAGGAAATTATGAAAATACGGCTCATGCAGAGATGAAGAAAGTAATTACATCATTTTTTTTCTCACCGTCCTCCTAACAACGGGGGGTCTAATACACCGAAGTTGACAAGACCTACATTTGTTTGCTTCAAATATCAAACTCCGAAAACTAGTAAACATTTTTCATGAAAAGAAATCACATGAAGTGCAGTTACTTTGCAATGAAGAGGTATCTGAAATTTCACACGCAATTTGTAAGATCGTTCGCAGTTGTTCAATACAGAATTTCAGCTACAGAATTATTCATAAACCTTAGCAATCGCGCTTGCTGTCTTTCGGTTCTAAGGATTAAATAGCTGTCATAAATTATCCACCACTATCTAATGCTTCTATTCATAGCTGATCTGATTCACCATATAATTACGCATCTCTTGCATAAACTAGAACCAGCTCTTCATCTGCCTATTAGCCGTTCTGGAATCGAGACTAACAACCATTTCTGACAACAAAATCTACTCTCCGTTCGTATTATATTCGCATTTGTATAGGAGGGAGGGTCATTGGGGGGAGGGGGGGCAAACATCGGGAAATTTACACAAAGGGAGGAAATAAAGCTGAAGATGTACTGGGGCAAAGTAGTTGTGATGATTGTTGCTACAGAAGTAAAGGTTCAATCTGAGAAATAAGTGCTTTTGGACGTTTCCCATTCTATACATTACATGCGGATGTAAATTCTTAGCCGACTTCTACTTCAAATCCTATTACTGTGTTGAGTAACAAAAAACAACTTTTGAAAATAACAGGGAAAGAGTACGTGTTGACGAGAGAGGGGTTCCGTGAGGCTGCAAAAGATTTGAATGACCTTTGTACTCTAAGCAAAAACAGTATTTCTACAATCAGTTAACGGAGAGCATATTGTCGTCTACATGGTATAAAAGGTCAGTCTTTACACGATCATAAATACACCTAATATAAATAAATCAGATGCTTAAGAATAGGAAATAAGTAGAATAAACCGAAGTGTACAATTCGCGTTATGCAAGAGTCTTCCCTAACAAAATAGCCAGGCCCGTTTAGACCAAATATTCAGGTATCATTCCGTACTTTCCCGTCCTAAATCAAAACCACTTTATATCAAGTAATATGACGCCCGTTCATGCTGTCTTGAACTTTCAAGTCGAGGCTTGCGTTACATACTTATACTGCTATTGGTAATAAAGGTAAGATACGTTGAAGAAAAATCGCTAGCATTCCTAGATCGAATGTAAAGAGTGGCAAATGCAAGTGTAACGAAGAGAACTGATAACAGCATGAAGAACAATTAACTCTACAACTTGTAAACTTTCTTCTGCTGAAGATCTGTTGCAACTGACCACTCCCAGAAGGCTCAACGTACCTTACCACAACTACTACTAAAAATCACTGCTTTTCACAAGATATCCAAATTCCATCGTGACACAAGGCTTGTCTTAGGTCGTAAGGAATTGCACAGCTGGCAGTCACACGATTCACTCTACATGTTTATCATAATTACCGTTAATGGAAGTCTTATTGCCATTGGTCTGCTTCCTTGAATGGTACTCCTACTACTACCTGTCAACGTAGTCTGTCCAAATACAATATGAGCACATACTTTCTCCTTAAATGCTTTTAATTCTTATTAACCAATTACGTGATCCCTCTCCAAACCTTACCTACGACGGAGGAGGCTCTACTGGTTCAGTTTCCAAACTCCTGCGATGTAATAAGCGAAGCCTGTTTATCACGCCTTACCTATTCAAAATAATATTCTTTGATGAAGTACAACACTCACAATACGGATAACACACTCTCCGTAACACGAGTTTCAGCGTCAGTCCTCACCCTCGTTCAGCCTCGTTTACTGACAGCTTGAAGAGGGTCATTGTAATATCAAGAGACCTTTGCCCTGTAGTACGCTGCAGCCGAATGAATGAAGATCAATATCAATTAAGCATAATTATATGGGGTTGTTCAACAGTATGTCTTTACTCATATTTGCGTTTACTTTACCCCCGGAAGTCCCGTAAATTCATACTCCTATTTTGCAATTTCAAGTAAACTAGTGTAATTTTTGGCTCGGACGTGTTCAAGCCATTCAGAGAGAATCACCGCCATTATTAATTCTAATCTCCTGCTGTGTAAAAGAACTGAATGTCTGATGAATATCTATCAGGTGACATTGTTTGGAGATCTGGCCCTAGTGGCGACTAGTCTTCAGATCCAGGAAACTTTGTGAATATCGTCGAACTACATTTTTGATTCTGCCTTTCTGATAACAATGGTTTTTCTTCAGTCACAACAGATACCAATTGTACAATAGAGACAAGGCTTGTCCTTGAGACAGAAATCTTGTGTCGTCATCCTCTGCAAAATGAAATCTAGATGCAAGTTGCAGGTCCTCACTTTCAAAGACAAGACGTTTATGTGTCTAGTTTTTGGACCCGCGTGACGAAGGCCGTCGTAATTCCCATGGACCTGACAAAACAAAATAAAAACACGAGTTTTACATCAAGGTCCATCCATAGTTAACTACGCTCTTTTTACGTGCATGGTACACATTGACGTGCATCCTGATCATGTGGTCTGCATTAACGGGTGTGCGTGCTTCAGTGTGCTACTCGTGTCCTGGGTGTGCATATATAAGTGCATACATAATATTTTGGACTGAAAATCGAAGGAGCTATGTCCACAGTGACAATATAGTATAGAGGGAAATATAATCAACGAGTAAAAAAACGGGGTGCGACAGTGTTAAACTTCCACTACCTACTTTTTATGTCGTGCAAAGTGGAATCACATTAAATAAACATACATGATATTTACTATTAACATAAGATATTGTACGTAATAACAGAATGTGCGAGAGAGGAGTACTACAAGGTTACATAACCACTTACTAAAACTTCCATTGCAGTGTGGACTGAACAGATGTTGAGAAGATTAACACGGGCGGGTCGGGTTTCACATTACGTAACTGACATGAAGCTACAAACATAAAATATGATAATGTACGTATATTTATATAATGCTTATTAGCTAACGAAAAGTAAAATGGTGCTGTGGTGAACGAAAAAAAAAATTGATTGGTATGTGTGCTTTACGATACATGTCTACGAATGGATTTAGCACTCTTTACAAAAACTGCTCTAATCTAACTACATCGAGGTTGTCAGACATTGCTACTAGTGCGAGAGAAACGCTACCTCCTGTCTACATGAACGAATTGAGAACACAAAACACTACACAGGATAAACCCGCTCCCAAATCTAGATAGGTCTCTCTTTAACAACCCACTGATGGCCACATTACATCACAATCGTTACAAGAATTTAAGAATCCAAGCCGATTCTCTTTGCTAAAAATAATTACTATATTAACAATACATCTATAATTTGATTTGATAAATACAAACTCCATGTTTCATATCCATTCAAAACAAACTCTTGTTCATCTTAAACTATGTGGTACAGAAGACATTAAAATTAAATTTGAGTCGATACACGTCGATGGTTAGTTTTAACAACTGAGACAACTCGGTCTGGACAGTTCATTTTACATCATCATACAATTCATCGTCTTAGGCAAATACGAATAAAATATACGGGCTGGCGGCCTAAATCAAAGCTGCTGTTAGCATATATCGTAACAAAAACTCTATGCATCACGTTCACTGGTTTCACTAACAAACCAATCTTCGAGGTTTCTTCCTTGTACACAAAGCGTATAGAAACAGTTTCTAAGACATCCCTGTTTTCATTTCAATACAACCACTTAGTCCAATCAAAACGACCCCATTGAGCATGCAAAGGTATCAAACTGCCAATACTATTTGGCGGCACGATTGGATATGATAAAGACGCAGTGTAAGAGCGTCGTAGATAACAAACTGTATTATATACGGGTCAAGAGTGAGGCCAAGCTGGGCAACTCACGCCATGTTGGCGTTGTCATTACAGTACTCTAACACTTCAAAACACAATTAACATGGCAAAAAATGTCATCCTTGCTGTGGATAACATTACGAATTACGCCAAGAAACGAAATATACATCAGCTCCCTTTATTACAAAATCTATAATTGCCATTCCCTTAATAACTCCTAATCAAGATCAGCAAACGACAAATACCTTATCCTCTTTAAATTAAATTAGATTTTTAACAAAAGTCATAAATATCAGTTTCCATTTAACTGAAATCAATCTAAACATGCAAAATTTGGCCATATTCCTATTTTTTAAATTGGTTTTACTTTTACTCCAGTTTATTAAGTTGTTATTTAGGACTAATTATTGATATATGGAGCTGCAGTAGCCACTCTGGATCATGAACCCCATTAAAAGAATATCTCGACAGAACTAACACAAACCTATTCCTTTCGTTAAATTACGGCTGAAGTTCTATATAATTTGAGCTCTAACACACTCTCAATACAAGGAACTACAGTAGAATCGTCATATTATTAACTCCTTCTTTAAACAGCATCTTGTTACTAATCCCCTCCTCCTTCTTAAATAGCGTTACGGTATTATGAACGATGTCAAAGACGTACAGCGTACTGAGAGGGCCACATGCCTCGCAAGGAAGAATTTGGAACAGACGGGGGTAAACTTAAAATTACGAACAAAACGGTCATTAAGGCCTTTGCATAATGTTACTATTTTTAAAATATGAGGACAAATTACTTCTGTGACCACTCAGGTTCCTACGTCTGCACAAAATTGCTACCAAGACGAATTCATGCTATTACTACAAATAATAAATGGCTTTAACGCTTTTTCGCGCTCCTTGGCGTCTTTCATAGATTTGAGAACTTCCTTCATCTCATCTCAACGCTTTGCTTCATACTTAGTTTCGGCGAATCCAGTCTTACAAGCTCTTCAACAACGCCTTCGTGTTTCATCTGCCAAACACATTACGTCTAAATATTGCGTTGAGTACCGGATTCATTTTGCTAAACGTTTCCGCCATACACTGTTCACAGCAGTCGTATGGAGTGAAACTAGAAAGCTATTACGATGAATTTATAGGAAACGAGAAGATCCTAGAAAATAATGGTCACGATAATGGTCACACGAGAGCTACACGTTTTCTGTCACTCGTTACTCAACGCAATATTCAAGTTTTGTACCACAAACAAACTTTTCAAACATTACGTTTATTTAATACAGATCGACATTCGTTACTATGTAGGCAGTAATTAACTCACTTGACTAGCACAACAATTACGGGTCTTAGATACAGCTTCTTTTCAACTGAAACGTATTACCTTATTATAATCTTATTCCATTTCATTACCACGTTGGGAGACTGTCCATTTATGATGTCCTCGAAAAGTTCTGATGCCTTTCTTGTCGTCAGGAAGAAAAATTGATTACATCACAAGAGGACAAGAGTACTTGCCCCAAGCAATCTGGTTTCCAAGTTATGAATGTAGGCTCACGCACTGTACACTGAAATCAAACAACGGTATGTTTCACGAATGATCTAGACACACTATTCGTAGCCACCTGAAACAGTTGTCACTTATCTTGGCGAACAGCGAAAGCCAAGGCACATGATCCACCTACCTACTCTAAACGGACACCTACAACATCTTAAAGGTACCTAAAACACCAACGGTTTTTAGTTAACAACGTCATTTTACAAGAGCCACGATTTTACAAGTCGTGCGAAGATATAAACACCTTTTCAGAATGATATCGAACTTATCACTACTTACACTAACAAAACAACAGAAAAAAGGTTTAATAGAAATTAAGAAAACCAAATATGTAAAGGGTACACAACTAAACAAAAAAACTATCATTTTTAAGTACAAATTACAAATTGCATGAACTAGTCAACACCACAAAAAGTCTTACGATACGAGACAAACGCATCCTAAAAATATGGTCAGAACCACGAAACTCAAATCCTTACTGCAAGAATGAAAGATGCTCTTTTCTCCCTGCGATCCTAATTAGGCCAAGCCAACATGCCATGTCTATTAACTCTTGCCAGCAAAGCTGCAACCCGTGAACCCAACTGGCTCGAAGAGTGATCATCGGCAAGTTCTAGGATTGCTGTAACTTGAGATCATGTTAAGGTTGAGAGTGACATAAATCCATGAATAGCAAAGTCTAAAACAAAGCACGTTACAAATATCTCAGGGAAGCTCCCTCAGTCTTCCGAGGCGTGAAAATCACTCCCACAACAGCAAACGAGTCTTCCAATTACTGCACTTTAATATAAGGTATGATTCCACAAACGAGCAAAAGGAAATACTATATTATTATAACTTTGCAGAGCTGCGACCTTAGAACCGGAAATGTACTCTGGTCACAACTATAAATGTGATTGTTACGGAACATGCGACCATTACATCATAAAAAAAGTAGCTGTTACAAACCAAAGGGCAAGTAAGGGAACTTCTTTCATGCTTACACTATTACATAAGGAAGTACGAAATGAGAGCCAGGAATATATCAGCCGTAACAATTGTACTGCTTCTACATCGTTTTCTGCACGAAAGTGAAGGAATTCCTTTTGAGAGACCGCTGTGCTTACAATGCACTACCATTGTAATGTAAAACTAGCAGTAAATAGCACTACTTTTAAGGCCTAGAAATGCTATTTCCAAAGCTCTATTGATGGGTTGGCATCTATTCTTACGAGAAGGTTCGACATCGACATGATTTGATAAGCAGTAACGATTTATCAAAGCGTTCAATTGCGGGTAAGGCTAGAATTTTTTAACTATTCTGAACTTCTGTGGTTTTGTATCCAGTGTACGTAGGCACTCAAACGCTCCACTACTCTGTCTAAACGTAAATATTTGACAACTAATGCCAAAACAAACTTAACTCACCGTTTTCTCACAAGAATAAACTATAAAACCTTGTCATCGTCAGATGATGTTGTTACACGACTCAATGCGGAACGCCACGAGAAATAAGTGTGACGTACTCACTATTGTTTGTTGATTGAACTTCTTAACTTTCTTATGACAGTTACACAAATAAACATTATAAAGCAATTACAACCAAACATCCATAAGTAAATATGTTTATGAAAGGAAATACATGAAATACATTTAACAATTTTTGATCTAAACATATATAATTACGCGTCTACTTAAACGTTTAGCGTTAACTTTCCCTGCATCACTTTAGTGATGAATGTGGTCGTTTATTATACGAGCTTCCTTCAAATACCGATATCCGGGATTCAATCCTTGTGCCGGGAAGTTTGAAAACTTCTCTTCACTGCAGTCACGGAACCATACACGTCCATGCGAGGAATACTTGGGAGGCAGAAACTGTAGAGGATCGTTTGATAATGCAAAGCGGAGTTAAGCCTCAACTGGGCGTTAGCAGTTCTAATATTTCCCCAATAGCTGAAAGGGTGCCAACGGTCCGCTTAGACCAGTGACAAATCATTATCAAACATTTTAGGGAGATAGGAGTGCATAATCGATACACGTCGACAATCATACACACAAGCGTCAAAATCAGTGCAGATGTTGCTAAAGTAAGTAATCGGTACCTCGTCACAATTACCAACATACATATATTATGAATTAGAAGAAATATGACTGCCACTTGATGCAACTCCAGTCGAACTAACAGGCAAGGTTCTTTAAAATATCAGTAAAATGACAAAAAGGTAAACATACATGAGTTCGTTTTATGGCCTCCATAACTCGTAGGCAACGTTATCAACACGATGATGATGTATTACTTTGCGATCAACACGAACATAAGCAATATGTTCTGCACCATTCCACATATTCAACATTTCACCATAAGACACATAAGCTACTAAATTACAATCCTCGCGCTTTAAAATTACAATCTAAATCTTTCACCATACGATGAAAACCAAAACAACGTCCAGGATTACAAGAATATGTTCTAAAAATACACAGTACGGATCATAGCAATACGTTTACTACATTCAGTAACTGTTTAATCCAAACTTGAAAACAGATATCCATTTAAATGTTGTTCCCGTCATCGCAAGCAATACGACACACGGTACATTCAATTACAGTAACCTGAACCAAAGAAGCAAATCTACAAGTATGTGAGATCACCCAGTTGTCATAGAGATAAACAAGTTGCCAAAGCATCCGCCTGCTTTTAATGACGTACACTAGCAACACCATTTGCCTCCACTTAACTACTTTCGAAAACGAGGCTTCAGGTACAGTTAACTTTCGTGCTTTAAAAACAGTCCAAGTTTCCTACTTGTGGGGTTCTACAGTGTATACTGAGTACTTCATGGGGCTCTGCCTTGTCTTTATAATTTCCTTTGTAGCGATATTTGTTGGTATACAAAACAATTTCCGATTGAACACAAAAGTGCCCCATCGTTTCTTTACGACTAAAATACTTTCAAACAAAAAGCCCCGAATCGATAGCCAAAACAAAAGTCAACATTATATTCTTAAACACAAAAACCTATCCTCGTTTTGCTTACTTGGCCTCGACTTCAATGTACGGACGTCAACCCAATTTTCTTTCTTTTGGGGACTCTCGTATCAATGCGACACAACGCCATATATCGAGAACTAGGATCTCGCACCATTCGCATACTCAGATTGGCAGGTTATCACAATTCCAAGCCCAAATTCGTACCCATTGCCAGGTCAATTATAGCAATGCAATAACAACTGATTCCATTTTGCAAATACGGATTTGAATACTTACAGTTAAAATCAACCCAAACAAAAAATTCGGGCTATTCGCAAGGGCTAAAATAGGTGGCTTTACTGACACTCCGTACGCCGGTATGTAAATAGAGCACGAAGTATAAGAGTTCCATCACAGTGGCTGCATGTTTACAGCATAGCTTAAAGCGACGTTTTTGGGCGATCGGGCACTTTGATCAAGTCTTTTTATAGCATTTACGTCATATCGCAATGACGCACAGAACAATTACACGAATTAAAAAATATAGGCTGCACAAGATAAAGGGCCCACTCCAATCTACTTCTGAAGGCACAAAACACTAATCTCCGAGAGTTGGTTCTAAAAATCCCAACATTGGCTCGTGCATGCCTTCTGAACGGGAACTTAGATCTATTGCGTAATCTCCCTTCCTTTTAACTTGTGATCACTAAAAGCAATCCCCGTACAACATAACAGCTCAAAGGACAATGAAACCAAGAATCAATAATGAAATTGCTTTAAAAAAGGTCCCCCCACCATTTAAGTCTGATGAAGTCGGTAAAACTCCATTCAACTCCATTCAAATCCGCAACATTTACAGACTCCACTTTTGATACATTAAAATATATCGGCCAATATTAGCGGCGGCCGCAATTGTTAACCTTCAGAGTGTACATGTTGATACCTTTGACGTCTATGACATTTGTAACAAGGTTGAGGCCGGGTAAGATGAATTTGGGAGTTAACAGATTTCAATCAGACAATACGAACATTGGTATTTATGCTAATGGCATACGTG
>JAAAKM020005928.1:0-10787 GCA_010016025.2 Alatinidae sp. Z8VKAUB7J3 | reverse complement strand
AACTTCATTGCCATTTATTCTTTCTGTAAATTTACAGTTACAGTAATAACATTTACAAGATACAAAATTCTCACTGTTTAATAATAATAATAATAACGATATTCAGGAGCTTTCCAAATTACATTGGCTCTCTATCTCCCTTAATGAATAAATGTAATACATGAAGTATGAAATATGTAATATGTCAGATTATGTCCGAATTGATTAACTTGAAGGCTATCTAAGACAAAATCATATGGCCAACGTCACTTGCAGGAACATTTGGCAATACTCAGATAAGCGTTAGCAAATTAATTGAATCATTATGTCTTACGCTTGATACGAGACAGTTGTTAAGAAAATTGCATTATCTTATCAGCGATAAAACATTGTGCCTTATCGGTTGTTCACAGTTTTCTAAACAATCTTCTTTTTACGAATTATAAGATTACTACAAGGTAAAAGGATGAGAACATTTAAAAATTCCTTTTCAGCTTCATTTTCGTTAACAAGGGGCACGGTGATGGGGGTGCAAGGTGTGGCACATAACTTTCAACTTTGCTGCTAAAGGTTACTCACTTACATGACAACTCCTTTACGTGCTGGTCAAAATACATCGAAGCATTTATTATCTTTTCTACAACGAAATCTCTTCGTAGTAGACGTACTTTGAAACAAATAATATCCGTTACAGAGAGGCTCCCTTTCATTAGCCCCCCATTCTATTTTAAATCCATGTTGCGATTTGTTCTGAAGCAATAACTTTCTCTATCCCACAACTTGCTTGTCTCATTAACTGTATTATCTCTTTCTGTAATTCATAGACCTACATGATGACGTAGATGGCAGAAATGTTAATGATATAAAACTTTAGACTACGAGGTGTATGATTCAGACATCAGGTTCAGGGTAAATGAAAAAAACAATTAGGGAAAGTCTTTTCTGAAACACCCTTAATCATTACAAATCGACACTCAAGGAACAGACTAATTCTCATTATCGAGTATTGTTGATATACTCTAATTATAACGTTAACAGGGGTTAAGTAACGGGAAACGATGGGGGAGAGATTTCTCCCACATTTAAGATGGCTTCGATTCCCTTTCCCTTATTTTCGTGTTAAGTCTTGCTGATTCGAAAAGCTTTTTCAGCCAATAATTTCATTGTTTTCCCAGAGGCTTGGCTCATGGTTGTCCCTCTTACAAAATCTCTCCACTTATTTCCTTGCTATTTAATTACTTGACGTTAACAAGTATTTTCCTAAGCAGTACCAATGTCTGACTAAACCAATTTGAGATCTCACCCATCAGATTACCCAACAATATGTCTTGTTAAGGGTTCGTTGCATTTGTGAGTATGAAATGCTTTAATCTGCAGGACGTACCAGCAGGGTTGCCAGGTGGGATTTACAACAGAAGGCCAAAAAGGTGACAAAATCAGGCTTAAATGCGCAAAAAAGGCCAAACTTAAAAAATGCCCCAAACGGAGCATCGCACATACGCAGAAAGTGACAATGCGCATGCGCGATACATGATGCCCATTGTGTGCCTTCGAAGCAAGCTCAAACAGAATTTTTCATGTCCTGTCTATAATACCAACCAAAGCATCAAAACAATGCAATCAAAAATAAACATTTTGTCACTATGGCGTGTGATGTGAAAAGATGAATAATTTTGTCTCTAAATATGATTCAGTGCTACCGATATAACGTTCTTAATGAGGCTGCTGCATTTGCTTCGATGAAGTTTCACCTCTTTTAATTGGCTGCCTCTACCGTGTTGGACAATAATTTCTCCAATATGGTCTAACTTTATTTCAATTTAAGATTAGTTTCCTGTTTTGACTCCAACGACACGAAATTGTATCCTTAAAATTTCTGCTGCAAAAAGGCCAAAACGGGCAAACTTGAGTAGTAAGCCAAATTTGAACTTTCCAGGCAATATGACTCCAAAAAAGGCCAAAATCGAGAAATTTGCCCTGAAAAACGCCAATATGGCAACTCTGCAGTACCAGGCTAGCATTATGCGCGACTTAAACCGAGTTAAGTGGTAACTACGACATGCTCAGCACAGTATTCTCTACAATATATCAATATGTACAGGTTGACAGTTATCATCAGAGATTTATGGTTATCATATATGAAACGATTCCTTTGATCAAGTAGACTTGTAAGTTACTTTAATCCTTCAAAAAACCTTTGACAAATCTTGCGCGATACTCTCAATAGCGTAGAAATTTTTGCAGGGGTATTAAGCAAGTACTCTATTAGGTTTATCGTAAACGCAACCAAAGACATTATGGCCTAACAAATTTTTCTCTTCAGTCTCGTATTCATGTAGCCATACAATCAGGTACTGCATTTCAGAAAAGTTTTAATAGGAATCTTTCTGATATTGAAAGCTAAGAAATCAAGGTTGGTAGAGATAACTTTCTTCAAAAAATATAAATAAACTATTGATAAATATATAACAGTTTACAATTGCATTAATGTTCAAATTTAGATTTCCAATATTATAGTAAATGGCAGTTACAAAACCAATCCAAATCAACAAGTACAAGTGTAAAGATGAACATGTGTACGTCACTTTCGGTAACTAAAGCATGGAGTAATTCTAAGAACGACAGCAGCAGAACGACAACTCCTCTAACAGAAAGTTTGAGAGTTATGCGTCAATAATGAACATATGGTCACGTCTTACGGATAGACTTTCATTGACTTCAAACGGTATCTCCTTATTTGTTGATAGTGACAATGTCGAGTACCAACCTCTGTCACTACACGTTTCTGTCCTCTGCTTGTATAACTGCACATTCTTATAGCTTTAAGAAGGAAACGGTACACCTCTACCAATTGTGGGATAGTTTTAATGTCCTTGATTTCACAATATTCACTTCCTATTTATTATTGTGCTGATACTTATACGCCTTAGGCAATTATTCGGAACTCTGTCCTGTAATTCAGTATCAATATCTAAGGTTCCCTTTTAACTTTATAAACCGTTTTTTTAATGTCCCCTTTCGCTTATATACAAACTCAAATGACGCGTCTTTAAAGCTCTTTAAAACTAAATTCTTTATTTCGTCATTTTCCTGTTTCATCTAATTTTGAACTTCATAAATTCTGATAAAGACCAATTGGAAAATTTACTACACTCAATATATTTTGAAAGATAATATACCCTATGCAAGTATTTTGTTACAAGAGGGGTTGGTGCATTTAGATAATAAGTTGGAGGCAGTTTGGCTTCCCGTTGTTGTTGCTCCTTTCACGAAAATATCATAGTGATGGCCTAGTCAGTAGCGTAACAATAAGCAGCTTTAGTGATTCGTTTACCTATAGAGTACTTGAATGTTACGTCACAATTTAATGAATATCGGTAGTTTGGCAGTATCTTGGATTCATTGCATTCTTCATGTTGATGTAGATAACCTGTCCAAGTTTGCGAACGGTAATTGAGCAATTGTTGAGCTACACCATTTTAAACGTTGTATTGTGCCAATATGCTTTATAAAATGAGAAAAGTCAACAGTATTTACTTAAGGTCTTTTGTAAATTCAAACAGCTGTTACTTGCATTTGAAAAGAGACTTGAACGCGATATTTTATATACAAGTATTTTGTTGCAGCGTTAACACGATATATTTGTAATTGGGATTTCTTGAAAACTACACCTTGTGACGTCATCACTTTTTCGTACTCTATGGCTACAGGTCATTAGTTATACTGAATTCCCTGGAGGAGAAAATGAGGGATGGAATCTACAAGTGCCAATTATTTTACTTACTATGGTTTCGCACAATTAAAACATCCAACTGAAGCCATTGTTTTACAACATTAATCTTTACCCACTGGCTAAGAAATTTAGACTGACATTAAAGTATTGCTCATGAGTTGGGGCCTGGAAGATCTGGCTGAATTCCTGGTCATGCTAATCTATATTTCCGCTCCAGAATATCTAGGTATTGTAAAGTGCAAGAAGTCAAGTAGGGGCCTTCCTTAAGAAATGCCCAAATTTCTGTAGCATTTACACTTACGTTTGAATAAATGGCCATATAGTTTAGTTCATTCCGTGTCGAGTTTGTTATGACTATTTGTACCTTGACAAATGTCGGACAAAAACAGCTTTCTAGTGCGTAGACTGTTGCTATTTCTTAGTACTTTTCATGTTCAGTACCTTAAACCATTTATATCACTCTTACACTCACCACAGAAGTGTAAAGATAAACATCGCAGGAAAGCGATGCTTCTACATACATAAATTCATACATTCGGCTTTCTGCCAATCAAAACGATTCTTGCTACACCGAGCTTTAATCTTCCACACCTCTTAAACTATAGAAAATGTAATTGTACTTAACTAATTAATTCTTAGCTATGATTATCATGTTTGTGCTAACATGCAATCTTGTTTTGCAAAATAAATTTATTTGCTCTTACTGCTCCTCATGAGAAACTCTGCCTCGTTTTGGGAACTCAATCTTTTTATGCTAGTTTCCAGTAGTTCTTCTATAGCCATTAAATTTACAGTTTCTTCTGTAATTTTTACGAGATCACCTATCACAAGATTTTAATGCCACTGAAAGGTTTTGGACAAAAGACTAAAGCACTTGTCTCTACTCTTAGTGGTAAGAGGGAGGAGAAACACAGAAGCTCTCTGAAATTTTAACTAGAGAAACACTTTTTGGAATTTATTAAAATTGGCAGGGCACGTACCTTTCCTACTTACAAGTTTCCTATCTAAGACATACCCTGTTGCCAAATAACAACGTTTGTACTCTATAAATGAGCGTTCCGCTTACTCCATAGTAGGTCAAATGATGACTGAAAGTCGATCAAGAGGGAACGTAAAGCCAAACAATGGCTTTATGGCTTTATGTAGGTGACAGATATAAGGCAAGTCTAACTTCATAACAGTAAAATAGGAAATTGTCAATTAAATCTCATTAGAACGTCAAAAGAAAATATCCTATCATTGACATTGTAAATCAAAGGAATCCTTCCCGGCTGATCGTGTTACAGAATAAATGTGACTAAAAAGATAAATTGCTCAGGAATTGATGTCCGATACTGCCTTGTGTAACCACGACTTGATTTATGGTACTTGGCGAGCAGTTAAATTAAGTATAATAAAGAAATACTTCTGTATGCAAGCTAATAACTCAGAGGCAATGACATGAGCATGTTTCCTTTCCAAGCCACAAAGGCTATGGCAGAAACAGTAAATATAGTAAGATAGTCTTCCTCACAAAACTGCAAAGGGATTTTCTTTCTTTCTGATTTGAAAACACAGAGACACAATGTAGGTAAGAATGACAACAAAATTACGTATCAAGGAAGTATGAATTTAGTAATTTATCCAGTTTAATGGCCTAATACCCTATAAAACTGCAAATAAAACTCCACTCTCTAACCACTATATAGATCTAACATGGTTTTTTAATACAAAGATCTTAATTCATGGTCGATAAAAAAATCGTTTGAGCACCTCCTACACCCTAAACAATGTCTGACACCTCTACTCTCTACTGGACGAGAGAACCTATCTAGTATTGGAATAATATGATCTTCAAATGACCAATTAAATTTTCATCTAAATTTGGGATTTGTTTTAGTTTACCGACAATTTTTTAAGGAGAGTTTGAGGAGGGTTTTGAATGCATTTGCCTGATGAAACCCTCTTCTGGACCCTTAGATCTTTAAGCAACTATTAGGGAAAGGTGACATGACATATGTATTCACCCTTAGCTGCCGGACAGGTGCTCCAAGCTTTCTATCTAGTTACACGTTTATCCAATTCCTCTTCATTAATATCTTTATAAATAATCAAATACGATAAATATAAGTTTTTACGAATAATCATATTTCCTGATTTTCTTTATTGACGTAGATGATATTTATGATCTATTGAGATTAGTACTTGACATTATACATTATACGTATAGTAGAATGATAGTTAATAGAAAACAAGTATTTTATGTAATGAAAAACTGCTTTGTAAGGAATGCGGTACCAAAATGGGTAAAAAATAGGATTTGTCAATACCTGATGGAATAGTGGTAAGGAATATAAACTGCCATAAAATAGAAACTCAGACCAATTTCGTACACATTTTCTTTGTGTCAGAATAAACTTTGTAACTTCAGCATGAGGTTTTCTTAACTTTGAATCACGTCTATCCCAGACATTATTTCCTACCAAGGAAATAATAATAAATTTTGAATCCTCAATTTTGTATTTGAGTTAATGAATATCCACTTTCGAACATGTCGAATTTTCGTATACACAACGAGTAGAAGCAGAGATAGTGACACCAAAGGCACACTGTCCGTAAAATCTAATCAAGATAATGTGTGAAATACAGTTGTCTTGTAACAATGACCAAATGTAGCCAGGTAACATTGATTAACGCAAGAAAATATAATTTCAGTAAGGGAAATGCTTTCATTTGACACAACCTGTAGTACACTACACGTCTAGGCTGAATTAGTTGACAGAGAATATTTGTAAGACAGCTATTATTTTCTGACGTTTTTGTCCTGAGGTTACTGGTTACAACTTAAAGAAACAAAACCCACGTTATTTAGAGCAGTCAAGGATATTTCCGGAGCTTTACAAGTAGGCGCATGTAAATTGTTTAAAACCAAACGTTATACTGTACATTGTTTTAATCCTAACACGTTCTCTCACTTCTAGACGGTACTTTGATATTAACATCAAAGTTATGGAAGATTGAGTAGAACAGGATTTGATCCTTTCAGCGAGGTAAGTCAACCCTTAATTAAGAAGACTCCTTTATTTGAGATATTACTTTCACATAGTTGTTGTTCTGAAGCTACGTTTCCCTGTAATGTCCTTGCTATAGTAACAGCAACGCTGAAATTACAACGAGCGTTTCACATTTTTGTATGTAACTATTGGAGGTTTACGTACTTTAAGTTACACCAGGCACACCCCTTCCTTATTGCTATATTCTGCCTAGTCAATCGTTGGTATCTATTAGCAAACAAAATTTCGTATTTAGATACCAAACATCGTCCCTGGAAATCAATTCCAAAGATCTCACTATGTTAACATTTCTTGCCATTGCATTTAGCTCAAACTCTTTCAGAAATCTGAAATTCGATGAAACTCGTGTGCATTCGTAATTAAGCATAACTTCCCCCGTTATCCACAATGTTTCTGGTGCCAGTAGTTATTTATAGGGTTTTAACAAGTTCAAGTATCATTGATCATCTGTTAAATGGGTTTGAGCATTAGATCTTCGCTGCTCTAGAAGTCTTAACTCTTGACCAAAATCAGTATTCGATAAAGGAAAGACCTTTCAGAGGAGCAATAAACCAAGATAACTTACACGCTTTGGAATGACATTGGTTAATGTCGTATTCCTTCCACTTGTATAAACGCACCCGTTCTTAGAAAAATGTTTATTGGCCATCAGATGACGACTTATCCCGAACAATATTTGTGTAACTTTACAAATTTAACTTTAAGTGGAATTCATAGATTTTATCCTGAACAAGTAACATGGTCTCACAAGGTCTCGTTGAGGTCCGTTGTTTTGCCTTGAAATTTACAATTTGCTGAAGAGTTAATTCAGAAATTTGTGGATTCTATTTTCCTATTTCTACTTGCCGTATTTCCCTGTTCCATCAGCTGTACGAGTTACTCAAGCTCGAATTTCGATATCGAATCAACTTCGATTCGACGGCCACTCTTACGTTGAATTGATGTCTCAAATTCGTTGTATGTTTGAAATGTTGTGCGAATGATGAAACGACGATCTTACGCTAAGATAACGACGTAGGCTTGTCGTTGACCTGGTATTGATGAGACAATCAACCCTTTAATTGAAATAATATTTTCTGGTTAACGTCGATCCGATGTCGGTTCCCAAGATACAGTAACCTCGGCGAAACAGCGACATCAGGCGTATTAGGGATGGAGCTCCAAGTGAAAATTTATTGCATTGGAAATTACTTCCGCCTGACGAAATCAATGCTCGTGTCCACAGTAACCGGCTAGTTACAGGATTACTCTGCACATATTTCACCGGACAACATTATGAAACCCCTAAAAGAGAGGTTATTATCCATAGCAGATAGAGTGAAAAAAATTTTAATTTAATTTTTTTTAGTATGTTTCATAATCTTGCATACTTCTGCAAAATTAGGGTGCCAGTTTAGTTGAGTGTAAATCCTTTGAACTTTTAAACGGAGATAAAACCCTAATTGAGTTACAAATGTGTAAAAAATCCCTGCAAAATCAGTGTCTTTGATATGAAAAAAGTACTCTAATAGTAGGCTCAATATCACGACTGATCATCGTACATATTTAACATGTCTCCAACTGTGGGAGATTAGAGCTACGTTAGCAGCCACTCCGTCGCCTACTTGAAATACCAAAGGTAGCATTCTATGAATAACCACAGCCTCTTGCAGCAATGAATATCTTATTCTTGCTTTCCAGTATCTTCGTATTAAGTGCGGACACAGGTTGCACAGACAATGGTAAGGAAAAGCACATTGCTCACTAAGGGGCTGCAGTGGGAGATTGTGCACTAGTTACATGCATTGAAAGCATCTGTGACCATACAGGGTGCCCAAGAAGACAGTTGCCGGAATCCCCGTAACAATACAAATAATGTATGTAAGACGTATACGTATGGCTCTCCACAATGGCTTAGCCTCTCTTCCCCCGTCAAAAATTATGTGGTAGCCGATGACTGAGAGTTTAACAAAGCAAGAAGTGAGTTTTCCTTTTTGCTTAAAGTACGCAGTTGTTACTTTTCCCAATCTTCTGTCCTCGCTATAGTAACAACGCATACCATTACATCTCTATCGCAAGCTCTCTATGGTCTGAAATACTTTTTGTATTGTGGGATAATCTTATAATATCTGTATGTACTTACACCTAAACCCTTTTGCGTTTTTTATCGTTTTCCTGTTTTCTTTCATCTACCTTCTTCTACGCACGGTGCTTTTGCCAACCATGAATGCTTTGTGTATTACATTCGTGCTAAAGTTGCTTGCATGATTTGTTTCGCGCATACACTTTTGTTTGTTTCTGCTGTTGGAATTAGTAGCATTTCTACAGAGGGTTTCCGGCAGTGTTGTGCGTATTTTTAGATCTAAAGGAATAAATAACCCTTCCTTAATTACACAATCACCTTTTTACTTCTTGGGAGATAATTGAATCTTCATCAGATTATGAACTTACATCCTACCGTACTCTTACCAACGTTTCGAAATCTTCAGTGGAACATTTCTGCACTAAGTATTCTTTATTATAGAAAGGGTCAACGTACTGTATTTTTAGAATTCTGCTTGAGCGTGAAAAGTAGCTGTATTCTGTTGAGATCGCAGCATTTCTTACCGTGACATTTCAATAATGCGGAAGGGTGATAGTGCTCAAGCGTATTATGCAAGAGCACGAAAACACGCCCAACAATTGGCACGTACTTCCACAAAAAGTAAAGAAGACAGTTCCGTAAATTATTTTGAGTAAACTCTTACGATCCACGAACTGTTTCTTAACCTTGACGGTAAACGAAAGAAGTTCAAGCAAGATATAACTTGACATCATTATTTGACGGAGGGATTAAATATTGCAGCTTGATATAATAGCTATTAAAGTCGTAATTTTCCCCACAATTGACATCTGTGGCTTCTAAAAGAGACTTGAAAATCTTCAATAGGAATCAGTTGGTGTCGTCTTTCGTAAGGCAGAGAGAAGAACCGCCATGCTTTCGTTTCATTCAGTGAACGCGAAGCGTGTAAGCATTAAGGGAGAGTTAAAGGCACCGGAGCTTTGAATGAAGGGGCAAAGAAAATGATGTGCCTACTGCATTAGTCTTTGAATAATCGCGATATCATTTATTTAAAGTGAAAAAGCATATTAGTGGAATTACTCTAGATTTCTTGAGGCAGTCACGTTTAAAGGGCAGTCATTCATCATGCAACCCATGGATGCAAGTAGATTCATAGTTAGGCCTACACGCTGTCATGTTCAAGAGCAGTACCGGGCGGTAAAAAAGATAGCTAGTATTATAGCAACCCCTAATGTTTCCAGGCGTTGGTTCTTATAGGGAGTCTATTCGTAAACGCTTTGCATAATAGTGTTTTCTTCCTCTTTCGATGCATGGAACAGAAGTTCTATTATGTGAAAGCGGATAACTCTACCGCACAATGTAGCCCAAACACGTGACATTAAGGATATCGACAAGCAGTAAAGAGACTACTGCCAAGAAATCTCTTACACATTCGCCAGTTATTTCTTTATTCTAACAGTAATCCTTAAGAAATCCTATTGTTTTAGCGCAAATCTCATAGGCCTACCCTTTTCGTAGTAAATAATATACTGCTCGGTTTTAGACACCCTAACTGAACACACTACACATCTTTTGTGACGATTTGTGTAACTTTTCCACTACATTGTCGCCTTCAAGGGAATTTACATCAGTAATATCACTAGCACTAGAAGTTCAAAAAGTTAAAACATGTTTTTGCAACATTCGGAAAAGTAAACTTACATACTGCGTCATAGGTATGGTTGCTCCCAAAATTGAAAGGGCTATATGATAAGATGATTGTCATCCGCATATCTGGTAATGCAAGATACATCAAGATAGAACTTACCTACATTACAATTTATTGCCCGTAACTGGAGAGATGCTAATTGCTTGTGTAGTATCTGTTTCATATCGACCTGTTATCAATTTATTCGAGTGGTAATAGTCCTGTATGGTGAATATTTTGATGATCACTGTCCGGATACAAAACCTTAACTTGGTAAATAAACGTTTTTAGGGT
>JAAAKM020005923.1:0-10791 GCA_010016025.2 Alatinidae sp. Z8VKAUB7J3 | reverse complement strand
TAATTACAGACTTCACTATTTAACTAGTTGCGTTACCGGAAGTGACCTGGGTTCTAAACTGCCTGCGGTCACTACACACTAGTGCTGTAACCAGACTATCTCTGTAGGGCATGCTCATTGCCTATAAGCATATTATAGGGCATCCTTCAAATATTAAGGCGTACAGGCCAGCCTGTTTACCAATAAACGTAATTTTTGTGTAACCCCTTCTGCAAAATAGGTGAACCCTTTTAAAAAGCGGGGCAGGGGTGGCAGAACAAAAAAATGGGGGCCTTAACCCATATTTTAGCCTCTAAACATTTTAAAATTGCCATCATTTAACAAATATTACAACATTTCAAAATATTGGGGGGCTGAAGCCCCCTTGACCCTGCTCCACCGCCTCTGCGGGGTGATTCCGAGAAGCTCTATAGCCTCCTCAGTTTTTGATTAAAACCATTCTCAGAAATTCTAATTCAAGATTTTATTGCTTTTAGCTTTAATCAATCCGAAAATGGCCTTGAAGTTTGTACATTTTTACTTTTACAATTAAGACTTCTTGACCTAAAGGAACATTCAAAACTTAAAGAGCAATAAAACGGCATTCTGAGTAATAACAAAAGCATTCAAGACTTAAAGTTATAAATGATCAATGCAGAAGAAGGTGTAAAATAGACAGTTTCATAAGCTTGGCCGTTGTCTGAAGACAATGAAAAGTACTTCAGAAAGGATATTTCCAGAAAAGGTATATCAGAACTTCAGTTTTCGAGGCTTTTTGCTCCATTCAACCGAAAACTCCTCAAGAGTTATACTCTTCTTTCTCAAAATACAGATGGGGCAAGGGGATACTATTTTACCTTGAAGTCTACTTCTAGAGCATGCTAAGCATACCAAGCATCTCCCTGGCTACGGTACTGAATAACACGCTATGATATTTACCTGTAGCAAAAAGTTTTGTCCTACGCTCCCATTTCTCGCCCTTAACATTTTTAATAAATGCTGAAGTTTACTAGGTAGTTAACACAAGTAAGTGGTCGTCAACATTCATTCTACTTTAAAAAAACAGTTAAGATTAAAATCAAAATTAAAAGCCGCAAAGATTTTTACTTAAATGCTATGTTGGCCGTTGACCCTCTCTCACGCAGAACCCTCTACCTAGCAAACTGGCAGCATCTAAAACCAACTTTCCTTACTATTTATTGCTGCAGGATTGTAATGAAAAGACTTGCACTCTCTTGTTCTGCAATTGGAAGTGTCTTCTGGTAAATTACATATTTATTCAATCTTGAGCTGGGTTATACTTTTGCCACGGTCGCTGAGCTTTCTATGCAAAGGGGAAAGGCCTTTTGTATCACCAGTAATTGCAAATGGATTTTCCAAGATCCAATCAATGAACGTCGTTAGATGGTTTTC
The DNA here is from genome assembly GCA_010016025.2 of Alatinidae sp. Z8VKAUB7J3. NCBI lineage: Eukaryota > Metazoa > Cnidaria > Cubozoa > Carybdeida > Alatinidae > Alatinidae sp. Z8VKAUB7J3. The sequence goes on along the minus strand of JAAAKM020005923.1, from coordinate 9,399 downwards.
ATGACAACGAAAAGCTCTAAAGGCTAGTGCTTTTTTGCTAGCTTCGTTTGAGCTCTGTTTCCTGTTTTGAGGTGTTCGTAACCAGCTGCGGCGGTTTGTCTTTTACTGGGATATGTTGTACAACAAGGGTAGGATAAAGTACTAGGTACATAAACGTGAGGCATTTGATGCTAAAACTAAAATAGATATTACAAGAATTTGATTTGATAGGTAAGAGGCTGGGGGACACGTCCCCATATTAGCTATGGTGGTCTTTTTGTCAATTATATCAATTTAGAAGAAATAGAATAATAATTTGGGGCTTAGCTTAGGTCTATATGCAAATTTTATGAGACTTCAAATGCATGCAATGTGTGCGTTGCATTCACTGACGGCACGTCCCTGCTACGGAGGTAAACAGTCAAAACAAAAGCTTCCCTCTTAAACGCCTTTTTCTCAGGCTAAAAAAAGTTAACTGTTCGGTAAAGTTAATCGTTTTGTTATAACAAATGATAGTGAAAATTTGATTATGGTCAGGTGATGTTTAAGTACTAGAGTGTACGGAATTGAAAGGCTATTTCTCTATCCGGTACTATCTAAGCAGAAGAAAATGAGGCTGTGATATGCAGACATGCCGACCTTACATATCAAAAGCAAGGCATTCTAATCAAGACAAAGTCAGAGCTTTCCACCTATAATAGACATGATTCCTTCTGGCAACAAACAGGCCTTTGTAAGTTCAACTTTTGTCGATGTTGCTAAACCTAAAGATTGATACTTTTGAATAAGCACGTACTTTTGAATGTCACATTAAAGAAAAATGTCAATTTTTTTATTAGTTATAGGTAATCATAGAAATTTTTTCTTGGCTTTTTACCGTTTTACGAATAGATTAACATAACACCTTCCCTAATAAAAAATGTTGCTGTACAACAAGCTTAAAAAGCTACAAAAAGTAGAGGAAATTGTGGGGTAAAAGTCATAGGGGTAATTTTTCACAGCCTCGCTCTGGTTAAATTTGTACTTCGAGTCCTATTGTTAGTGATGCTACTGTTGTCAATGTGTTGGCTTCCCAAAAAATCTTTGGGTTATGTTCTTTGGTATGGCAATGGTTATTGAGAAATGCAGTTATCAAAAATCAACCCAAAGTAGAAGTTAGAATATTTTTGAAAGTAAACAGAAAATCAATCAATTAACTCTAGAGAATAGAAGACATGTCCCCATCGGGGAACGAAACCTTGATCTTCGCTTTCGCGGCCTCCGATGCTAACATAATCGATTTCTCTAGTGGCCACATAAGCTCCTAATCATCCACCGGCGAACATCGACATCCAGCTTAACGCAATTGCGAGCTGATTTGGCAATCTAGCTCAGTTGGTAGAGCGCAAACCGCGGAAGCGTGGGTCACCAGTCAAACGTGGTCGCTATCAAATTACAGTGGTTACACAAGATACGCTTTGTAAGCTTGAAAACCATGAGTTGGGCCCCAAGGAAAAATCAGTGACCATATGTTATTTTGATGTAAGCGATGTCATATCTTACAGAGACCAGTTAAGGAACTGCCATCGGTCAAAGAGTCTACCGAAAATTTGTTGTTTTATATCAAAACGTTAGTCGCATTTTTGAAGTTTGTTGGAAAATAAAGGCAGGCAAAAATTAAGTCGGAGAATAGAAAATCATGTTTTCAAAATCAACAGACACTGAAAAACAATAAGGTAATTGAGGTATCTGTGCGAGAGTGTTTTGATGTAGGTTTGATGTACAGGTGAAACCAATCACAGTACTTCTGATTTTTATTTTGTGCACCTTCGACAACAGATACAAGTTATTGAGAACTAGGTGACCTTTGATGTTAGCATACCCTATGCACTCTAGCACCCAAAGATTTCAGTATTTACAAACTCCTACGTTCTTAAAAATCCTATCACTCCTTCAAAATATTTTTATGACTATAGGTTATGTCACTAGACATGTTTACTTTTAGGACGCCATCCAGAGACATTGTGTTGACTTCTCATGCTAAGTTGATATGATGACAGAAAAACCAAGCTTTATCCTGGCAGTGACAAGAGCATTCCTAAGATCGTTGTTTGGACGACGGTTTTTTTAATCTTACTGTGCAGCTGGCTGAAAGTCACCATTAATTTGCTTCTATAATGTTTTTCAACGCTTCCTTTCACCATGTCCAAGAAATTCGTCCAACATTAACACTTTTTATAAAGAGTAATAAAGAACGGTACACTTAAACATTTGTTAACTATAAAACATTATCGATACATTACAAGACAGATTTATCCCTCATATATTCCTTAAAAACTTAACATGAGTGTATTATCGCAATACTTCAAAAGTGCTAAATACCCTGCCATCTTATTATCGAAACTCAACTAATCAACCCTATGCTTGAAAGTCTTCATGATTAAATATGTCAATGTAGACTGTGTATTAGTTATTAACATACAAATGTAAAAGCTGTTATATTTGGATGAAAAAACTTATGAACTGTAGAAAAAAGCGTATGTTTCGTTCTACCTCGACGTCGAGTCAATACCAAATGTCATTCTGTCCTCTAGCCTACAAAGAACCTGGTTTCCTGGGTTTAAAACCATCCATAAAATTGTTACATTCTGCGCCTTGATTATCCTCTCTGCTTAAGAACTATTCTGGAAGTGATATATCTGTTGCAGTTACTAATTTGTACTTTATTCACGGTCCTTTTTCCTGGCCTTTACATTCTGTTCTTATGCCAATTTATTAATGTTCCTCCTGAATATCTACAGTTCTCATATTAGCTTTTCCAAGCTGACATTTTATTGCAGATTTTGTTTTCATATTTACTCTTTCAGATATAGTAAAACCATTTTGGTAGATGCAATTGTTAACTCAATACCCTCTTTAAGATATTAGTAATTTTTCTGTCGAACAATTGTCCTTATTCTTACATCTTGTTTTCTTTGATCGGAATTAATTTTTTCGCAAGAGTTGCCTTTCCTTCGTGGTTGTATGTACTACATTTACAAAATCAAAAAGTCTTAATTCCCTCATTTGATAAATTCCTTTCTGATTCCTCTTCACTTAATCTCTATTTTCTTTGTCACAATTTCCTATGTAATCCCAATAAGTTTCGTCACAGGCTACCACTCCAATACTTACTATTTCCACTTTTCATTCTGTAGGTTATAATAGGAGTAACTGTACGGTAGTATATCGTTTACAAAATGATAATTATTTCTATACCTGTTGCCCTTTTATTGTAGTTTGGAAAAGAACACTAGTGAAATAGAAAAATTGACTCTAAAGGGAATAAACACGTGACTCACGCTTTTGCGCTGCTGTAGTTTTTTTCAGTATTTAGAACTGTTTAGGTTTCCTTCATCATCACCGATATCACCAACTAGTACTTTTTGTTCCTCATCATATCATGTCGAACAGTTGATTGTTGATTTTCGCCTTACCGTTAGAGTTTATTCTTGCTTTCCTTTGGGCAATGGGCCTGGTGCATAATTCAATCCTAATGGTTAAACACTACCTAGCACGGGCGTTTGATGACTTAAGTCAGCACCCGGGCGGGAGAGGAGTAGGCCTACGGCTATTTTAGCATGTATAACTGCTATGAAACGCGATTGCGTGCTTTAATATTAAAGTTTTAAAAACTTTAAGACCTTTGACGTTAAATTTAAGTGTTTTTATTGCGAAATTCTTGTAAACGTTGTGTTTTTATTAGTCTTATAAGGTAAGGTAGTTAATTCAAAAAATGTTTACAGGATGTAAGTCTGATCGGAATGGAATACAAGTTGCTACGCTTTGTTTCATGAATTAAAAGCAGCAAGAGTTGCCTCAAAAGTTCTTTTGAACCTTAGAATAATTTGCTATTCTAAATACATGAGAATCACAAGTATTCATAACAAATGTCGGAACCAATAATGAAGATGAGAGGTTGCAACGATCGCAACTAACCGACTTTAATCCGAATATGTTTATGTCTCAAGATATGCATTCTTTTTGAACAATAACATGTAGTTATCCCTGTTTTAAATGCTATTTAGCATAGATATATTTGGAACTGTTCTGTATGGTTTTTAAATACAAATTTGTTAAAAATTTAGAACTGGAAATATGACGTCATCAAAATCAATAATAACCCGCTAATTAGTGCTAATTAGCTCTTAATTAGCGTTAATGAGTTTGAATTGTATTAAGAAGTTAATTTTAGATCATTCTACAAAATATTTGTAATATTCCTGTAAAACATTTGAGTTTTATCCCTTTGAAACTTTGCACTATATATGGTCAACTTTTTTTAACAAGGTCACGTGATCAAACCACAGGCCATGACAGCCAAATTTTTCTTACCATAAGTTTGCCAGATAAAAGTTAGAAAAAGTCAGAAAGTTTCAGCAACTTAGAAAAAAGCATTCAAAAGTTAATAAACAATATTTACAGCCACAGGCCTACTAGCCCCCTACGTACCAGGTGGGGTTAATCAATTAGTGTTAAAATACGCCCCTCACATCTATTTAATTCTTTCACGTAAATTGTTGCTCATACTTATTGTTCAACATACCATCTAAATCGAGATTTATGGATAATTTTGTTGTAGAAGAAGAATTACCAAATACAGACTGAAATCTCTCTAAAAGACGCGCTTTCTCCCGTCAACAGGTGATCCTCTTGTTAGTAACAGTTAACATTGGTTGCGCTACTAGGGGGCTGCTTCAGCTCATCATCACTTTCGTCTCTTTTCAATTAATTTTTTCCTCTAGCAATAATGAAAAAGAAGAAACTGAAACAAGAGGGGAAAGGACTAAGACAGCCAAATGTCGTCTCATCTCAGACAAAACACTACAAAGGATTACAATAAGGATAAAATATCATTCTGATACTGAAATTCAACAATGTGGTTTTATCCACTTTGGGAAAATAAGTTTGCTTCCCTTTGTATTATCTTTCTAGGCTGTAAATGCTTACAAACTGTTTGGTGTATCATACAATGATAACTTTTTATATTGTAGGATTTATAAATATAAAGAAATGAAAAATTTGAGAAAGGAACACATAGTGAATGGCGGAAGGAAGGACGGCGTGCTATTATTTTTACTCCGACACTGTATTTCCTTTTTGCCTATTATTATCGTTATAGTCATTATTATTATCTTGGTCTTTTGTTGTTGCTAACCACTCAATATTTAGAATGTCTCGAAGTGTCCTTATCTCTTTCTGAGCGATAACAATGAGAATGTGATATACCGTAAACAACCTTCACGAACGTAATGACGTTCACTTCTGCTTCTGAAGCAAAGCTGATGTTAGCAGAGACCTACAAGATTCATATGTAGAGTTTCTACGTCAGTTAAACATTACTCTTACCAAAGTATGCTTAATAAAATTATGTAAGTTTTGTTGTTACTTGTTGTTGTTTTTTTTCATATAAAACTTTAAAAAACGGACATGATGATGTGAAGTTCGTTTGAACTGACTTCCATTGTAAGAAGTGAAGCAAACTGAAGATTTGCTTTCTTTTTAAAAGCCAGGCGACCAAAGAGTTTTTGTTTATACCAGAGCAAAGACTCAAAGAGTCAATTTGGATAGCCTTGTCTGTTTTTGTCGTGGAATTGATCATAGTCGTATTGGTAGATCAAACTCTCATCGTGTAAAGTGATTATTTACAACAATTTGATAAAGAAAGTGATAATTTTATTGAATAGGTTGCATTTAGAATTTGTTCGCAATAACATTTACAGCTTGCATTACGCTGAACCTTCATCAGCCAAATGGAGCTTTCCTTGAATGCGTATTCCAAAGTCAGATTACCTATTTGTTCTCTGGTCGGATTTAATGTAGATTATGAACAGTTGAATACTTGTGTTGACAATATTTTGATTTTTTTTCCTTCTGATATGAATCAATCAAAAGACAGATATACTTGACCACTTAAAAGTTATCAAAACACAAACTAACGAAGGAGCAGTTGATATTGAAGAAACAGGGCGCAACTTAAATAAACAATTTTTGACATATTAAGCAAGCAATTGGTATGAACTTGTCATCTTACAAGTCTTAATTCTGTAAGCTATACCACTGAAATTAACTTAACTTTATTAAAATACCAAAAAGATATATAAAACCGCCCTTTAATAAGACTGCGTGTTTACAGCGTTTTTGAAGGTACTTAGTGGTGATATTCCCACGCATTGCTTTGTCGTTCCTGATTGGATTTAAAACATTTAATCATCCAAGTCATCTTTTAATCAAACCTACTGATATATTAACATGTTTGCCAGGCAAAGTGTTGGATGAGGTTTAGCGGCCTTCCCAAACTGCAAAAACAAAATGAAAGTTTTGGCTATTTCAAGTCTTCATCACAGAAACAAAAAGACAACATTCCCTTTGTTAGTAGTAGTGTTAATAAGAAAGGCTACAAAGTTCAAAGGACCATACTTCAACAGTTACAGTAAGTACCCTGAAGATCATTGCTTTTGTTTCGAAAACTGCTTTTCATACCTAAAAGCGCTTCAAACAAAACCGATATTATTTATTAGGAATGTTTTTAACAAGCTTATCTGAGATTATTTAACCTAAGGCCAACTTAGTTTGCTGCTTTCTAACAGCAGAGTTAATACACCGATCCCCTTGTCTTAACTCTAGTACTTGTTAAAAATCCCTTGAACATTAATTCTTGTTCTATTAAGACATCATCACACTTCTAGAAGCGCGTTATGTATTGATGGTCGTTCATGAAGGTTAATCTCTTTGACTTAGTGATTGCCTCAGTATTCTCATATCTAATCTTCTACAAGCAACATTATTGAATACTGTAGACACACTAAAGACTGCCATAACTCGTATTTTGTACATTTATTAAAACCTCGTTTTGGTATCCTTTTGTTGACGATGTAGATGTTCTGATCATCATTGAACCTAAAAATAATGAGTTTTGGGGCAATTTAATCAGTACCGTAGCCAGAGGGTTGCTTGGTATGCTTAGCATCCTCTAGAAATGGACTTCAAGGTAAAATAGCATCCCCTAGTTCAGAAATGCGTCAGAGCATTTTTCAGACTTGTTAAATACCCTGCTCAATATATCTTTTCCAAGATATTCAAATATTCACTCCTAAATTTGAAAATTGTGAAGTGCAGTTAACTACAGACTTTCACCTATCTTTTCTGAACATATTCTTTCTGAACTACTTTTCATTGTCTTGAGACAACGGCCAAGCTTATGAAACTGTCTATTTTACACCTTCTTCTGCAGCGGTCATTTATTACTTTAAGTCTTGAATGCTTTTGTTATTAATCAGAATGCTTTTTATTGCTCTTTAAGTTTTGAATGTTCCTTTAGGTCGAGAAATCTCAATTGTGAAAGTAAAAATGTACAAACTTCAAGGCCATTTTCTGATCGATTGAAGCTTAAAGCAATAAAATCTTGAATTAAAGTTTCTGAAAATGGTTTTAATCAAAACATGAGGAGGCTATAGAGTTTCTCGGGATTATGCCGCAGCGGCGGTGGAGCAGGGGGTCAAGGGGGTTTCAGTCCCCTAATTTTTTGAAATGTTGTAATTTTTGTTAAAATGATGGCAATTTTAAAATGTTTAGAGGCTAAAATATGGGTTGAGCCCCCCCCTTTTTGTTCCACCATCCCTGCCCCGCTTTTTAAAAGGGTTCACCTATTTTTCAGAAGGGGTTACACAAAAGGTACGTGAACAGGCTGGCCCGTACGCCCTAAATTTATGAAGTATACCCTAAAATATATACATAGGTAATAGGCATCCCCTACAGAGTCTGGCTACGGCACTGAATTTAAGAGTATAGTGTAACTGGAGTGCTATAATTTTGGCAAATGGAAGACCTTTTCTGCCGCCGAGTGCGTCTTCTCTTTGAAGCAGTTTAGACTAAAAATATTTTGCAAAAATTTAAAATACTGTAGAAGATTTTATACGGCTCATAAAAAGGCTTATAAAGTTACTCTCAAACGGTTTTGCATTTACTATTCCATCAAATTTATTAAAATCTTGATTTACTTTTTCTAAAGATTTCATACATGCTTAGTGCATAGTTGCCTTGTAAATGCATAAATCTCTTAAACACAGGAGCATCTTTACCAATTTCAGCAAAGTAAAATATAAGTTGAGAGTTTAATGCACTTTTCATTTTCTTTAAATTGTGGTTACTTTGTTTTATATGTTAAGAGATTATCTACAACATATTAGGTCAAAGAGATAAATTTATAGAATGATTAGAAGTGATTTATCCGAGCCGTACAATTGTTTTTGGAGGTTTTTGTAAAATGATACATTGTATTTTGTTTGGGTTTTTTCCCCTTCTCCTTTTTATTCATTATTTTTCTTGTAGTTATTATGCTTATTTGTGATTCTGTTCCTCTATCAAATAAATCGTAGTGCATTGTACTAATGGTTGTTGTGTTCGTATCCACAAAGAGAATCTTGTTGTCCTCATTAAACTTGCCAGGAGTAAAACAATGAGAATGTTATTAGTTTAGAAAATGCAACTGTTTAGATGTACAATTTCAGTGTCAAAAAATCGCATCGAAGAAAATTAATATTATTAAAAGGAAGTAAAGGAGCATTACAAGAAGACTGCTTGTCTCCATTGTTACCAATCTTATTTAGTTTGTGTTTCCATGCCTTGATGATGGTTATCAAACAATAAGAATTAAATTCAGTTGGCTGTCCTTGCGACAACAAAGCAAGACCAATCTCATGGGTCCAGTTTGCACATCACACAACAATTGTTACTACAGTTTCTCAAGGCAATCAACTATTATTAAACATCTTTTATAAATGGAGTACTTGGGCATACTTTTAAGTTTTCAGATTGACAAAAATCGGGCACTTGTTTCAAAAAAGGACAAAACGTTAGTTCAACCATACGAGCCAATTCTTTAACTTACCAATCTAAGAAATCTCCTGTGCCGATTGATGAACGGTTTAAATATTTAGGTAAAGAATTTGCATTTAAGAAATCCAGTGATAAAGCAAAATGAGAGATCACTGATTTATTGGTTTATTACTTATCTAAAATAAACCAGGTTCCATTACATCCACGCCATAAAACCTAAATACTTCAGACGTATGCCTATTCTAAACTCAAATATTTACTGACAATCTACAAGATGGATACCACCTGAATATAATGTTATCACTTTTTACCCTTGCAGTAATATATCTAACCTCTGCCTCCTTAAAGCTACATTTGATATCTAACTGAACCATGCGTACTCAGTGAGTATCCAACTTTGTGTATTTATACAAGGTGAAATGTATATATATATATCTAAAAATCACTAAAATCTTCACCTTAGCTTTTGAGCTTTGATGGCTCAATGATTAAGGCGTTGGTTTAGTAATCATGAGGTCCCGGGTTCGAATCCGGTCAGCGCCGTTAAATTGCAAGCTATTGTGG
>JAAAKM020005918.1:0-10794 GCA_010016025.2 Alatinidae sp. Z8VKAUB7J3 | reverse complement strand
TTTGTTTCATGCAACTTTTTGTACAAGTAGTCTAATGCATTACTTCGGAAAATTCCAGATTTGATACTATCTGTGCGAATTCATCAAGGATTTAGAGTAAAGGAGTCCATACGCAATCTCTGCATTTGTCCTACAAAAAAATCCTAAATTTCGGACGTTTCTTGACCAAAATAAACTAACGATCATGGCCAAAAAGAATCTGGAGCGCCGTTTTAAAGGAGGGGGAGGGGGGCAAGGATAGAATCTGTAACGAGCAATGAAGAGGACTAAGAGGTTTTGAAACAGTATTTGCTGCAATGGGTACACCGACAGCCACCGACAGCTACTGCAATGACGATGATGATTAGTGACCAAGACCCTAACAGTATCTTTATGCAAGTTTAAAGCTTATATCAAATTGTCAAAAATTACTAAGCCATATGTTTCTGGGCACTGATTTAAAAGGCAAGAATTGGGATTCGTGACACCATGAGACAAAAGAATCTAAGTGGTCTTTATTGATCTTTCCTGTCATGATAATGATGATAAATAGACACTGGGTAACTTAATTAAATTCTACGGAATTATTACATCTGATCCATTAAAAACACGACTTTACCTTTGTCTAATATAAAATTGTAATAGGCTACTTTATTAACATAAGTCGTCCTCCACAAAAAAACTCGTGCAAATATTCTAAATCATTATAACTCGTATATATGTACCACCTTATTGATTTTAGTGTACTGATTGATCTTAAAACTGTTATATCCGTTTGTAAAAAGTATCGTCTGCAGTGTGTTCATTGTAATATAACAATGTTGCAACATATTGACGAAGAATGTAGCTGCATCTCTATTTAATTAAAACAGACAAATTTACACTTTTCAGACGAAGGATGGTTCAGTTTCGCAAAATAAGTATTATCTTTTTAGTAAACATCTTTTACCCAGAAATCTTGTCGAGTTTCTTTCTACATAGTCGTGAAAATGTATGTATTATTTGATCTGCTGTAGTTAGAGGGTACGTTTACATGGAAATACAACTGACGAAATTGTTATATGACAACCTTGCCCGTCATCGAGAAAACAAGAGAATCAAATACAAGGAACTTAAATACTATCACAATTTTACGGGTTCGATCCCCGGTGGTGACATTCTTTCTATTTCTCTAGTGCTCTTTTCAAAATTAACATTTTAAATCCTCTCGATGGATCGACGAATTCTCGATGATACTCACTATCACAATAGTAGGTATCCTTAATGTTGTTTGGAGAAAAGTACGCAGAAAAGTAAGTAAAGCGCAATTAATGTGTTTAAATATAAGTCTCTGGTGTGGGTCCCTCTTTGACACTTTGCACTACTACAGTGTATGGCAAATTATAATTGGATCAAAACTGGCTCCAAACTATTACAATCATACAAGTGCGCTCTGGTATATTTAATAAGAACTTCTGTATGATTTAGCTAAGTAACCTTGTTTTGTGAAAGACAAATTCTTCTCTCGTTTACACCTACTAGCTTCAATCTTGTGCAGTGAGACACAGATATCATCAGGGTTGAAGATCATTCCTATTTGCTAGGCCAATACGTCATTTACTTGATATCAAATTCCTACCTTATTATCATTCCATCCAGATGCTGGAAGTGTCTTTGTAGTTCTCATTTTGTTTGCTGTCATAACTGCTGTGTATGATGATGAAATTATCAAGGCAGCTATGGCAAGAACTACACGGTAGAAGCTGGTAGGCCATGATGGAGGTATCCCGCCACCAATATCCCGCTGAAGTGTCAAACCAGTGAGAAAATAAGATACATCCAGAAACAGTTGCAAGCCAACTTGATGCTTCAAGATCCACAGGACAGCAAGAATTGCAAATGTAGATAGCCATACACTACAACAGAGAGCAAGCCATAGGTCCCAGCGAAGGTGCATTAGAAACGAAAAGTCCCAAATTCCTTTCCTCACTGCATTAGTAGTTACCACCATTTCATAGGAATCGACATAGAAACTTTCAGTAAAATCAACCACCTTTTTCCTCTCCGAATTAATGGCAATACCACCTACAGCCATTTCCGCTTTCCCAATCATCACATCGTAAATTACACCATTCCAAAGTTTTGTTACTGGATTATAGCTGCCATAAATGTTGTCTTTGACTAGATATAAAACATATTCAACGTTTAGTCTGGCCTTAAGGTGGATCAATACGTCGATAACTATTCCAACGCAGCAAAGCAACTTTGTAGTTGACGTGTTGTCACTCTTGTGGTGATTCCAGCATTTGATTCCGTTAACACAGGCCCCTGTTCTGTCAGTAAAAACAAACGCTTGCGGTGGGTCCAAAACTACCACAATTGTAACTTCCTCTTTCTTTTTAAAACGAGGCGTTTTATCCAAAGCTTGTACGTCCAAGGTATTTTCTTTCAGTGACAATATTCCAATGTCTTGCCACCCAGTAGGTTTCTCCAGTACACTTAGTCGAATGCTGAATTTTTCTTGCCACTCATGGTTGTCCTTCATCCAATTCCTTGGGTTTGTAATATTCTGCAAGAGTCTGTAACAGAAATGCGAAACATGCTTTATGGTAATTCATCTTGACTGCAACACATAAACCGTTCTGACTAGATAAAGGAAGAGTTACGTCTTTGTCTCTAGGTATATAATGGTAGGCTAAGCAAGATGGAGCCAAGTAAAGTTGCCCGAAAAAGTCTAATCCGAAATCATTTAGTCAAATATCTTAAGGCAAGGCTGTTTTGAAGTACGTTTGAATTTAAATATGTATCAATATATTTATAAATACGTATTTTGGTACTTAGACAGACCCAAGTAAGACATAAACGGTTCTGACTAGATAAAGGAAGAGTTACGTCTTTGTCTCTAGGTATATAATAGTAGGCCAAACGAGATGGAGCCTAGTAAAGTTGCCTGAAGATGTCAAATCTGAGATCGTCTTCCTTTGAGCAGTTATTGCCAAATGATCGGTAAAATCAAAAGAAGGAATTGAGCCTAAGCTAAGGTTTAATGTTTAGTCAAAAATATTACGCCAAGGCTATTTTGAAGTATGTTTAAATATGTTTGTATCGATATATTCAGATATACGTATTCAGGTACTTAGACAGACCCTGGAAATTAAATGATAAATACATTCTAAACTCTGCCGCTTAGTATACATTAACACATGATGGAAGCAACCTGGATGCAAGGTTACTGTCCTCATGAAAAAACTCTTGGGTTAGCAATACGAAATTGAAAAGTGGAAGCTCTGTCGATCATGAGAAACCCGTAGCTGATAAGGATTTCTCCCACAATTTGCAGTATTAATGTTTTAAATCTATTCTACTATCTAGCACTTATTGGCAGAGTATACAAAATATCTTCGGAAAATTTCCAACAATAAAGTGCGACGAAGAGCAAAGTACTGTTTTTATGCAAACATGTGGTCTCATTTCCAAGAGTTAAATCTCTGGAAGAAAATTTAATATCAACTTTACATGTTCTGCAACGAAGTAGATACACAGATACACTATGGTGAATTTCAGCGTCGAGGATCCCAGCAAACTACAAGTACCGTTAATATTTTCAAACGTCTTTCTCAAAGTGACAAAATTAAAAGCTGTACAATTTCTTGTCTTTACCACACGGACTGTAGCCATTATTTGCATAACTTAAAATCTGTTTAACTTTAACTCAATTTTGGAAATAGCTAAATAGTTACAGACAAGGACTCCAAATTTTTTATAAACAAAATAATTGTGTTGTAATTCAGATTATTTAGACATGTCTAAAATCGAACCACCACGGAATGTCTGATTAGGAGTTCAAACTCATTTATGAGAATAAAGAAAGCTAGAATTTGGTGAAAGAAATTCCTTAAACAAAACTTAGCTTCATACATTTAAACCTAGTGTTTGAAACAAACGAGATTTACATGCGATATACGTAAACAATGTTTTGAATAGGCTACACTAATTTCTGATCAAGTGGACTAGGGACGGGTTGGTCATATAGGACGAAACTTGACCCTTTGGTCTTCCTAATTTAAAGTAAGGCATTGCCTTGATATCAAAATATGCAGTGGGATCCGCTAGATATGGCTCCCATTGCTACTGTAAACAAGATTTGAACTTATTCTTGGTAGCACAAAACTTGAAGATAAACGATGAAAGCGGAGACATTGTAGTTTCATTTGATCAAAGCTTTTCTGTTGGCTCTTTTCAAGATCAGTGGCCAACATGCGCACGACCATAAAAGAGAATTAAATAGGAGCGTGCGACAGCGTCGATCAAAAAATGAAACTATAATATGTCCGCTTTTATCATCTATTTCAAGTAAACAAGATTCTTAACATCGTCCAAGAGTTCTAGAACAAAAGGCACCTTCTGTCTCCCTTAAATTCCTCTTTCAAAATTTTATATTTTATTATCATTTGTGGATTATTGGAAAAAGTCTTTTTAACATCTTTTTAAGATTTTTGGTAAGAGTTTTCATACATAATATGTTATGTAGGAATGTTAATTTATTAAAAGGTTTTATGATTGGAAAAAAATATTAACAATGGATTTTGTGTAGGAATTTTTTAAATGTACGTAGGCATTTTATATTAGCCATGTAAATAGTCTTCTTAATTGATGTAGATACAACAGAGCAAATTGCAAGATGAGGGAATAAAGATTAGAAGATCTCTCTTTGAGCGGCCAAGTTCCGGTGTTTTTATATGTGATTTAAACTTACGGGTTTTCAATGCCTGTCAAATAACGTCTTGTTCTTAAGGTAACAATAATTTCCGATGGATGCCTATCCATTTACCAGGGGGGGTCATGCTTGACGCATAAAGTTTTGGAGGGAACACTTTATAACTACAAAAATAATAAAGAATAGATGTACATTCTAGCCCTTGCGATGAATATAATCATAGGGGAACACCCCCTTTTAGGTGCAACGAAGATGATTTCCAAAGGAAAAGCCGTCTTTGATCTCAGGCACTCACAAGGAGATCATCTAAGCTTAAAATTTTACAATTTAAATTAGTACTACATACGGCCATTTATTGCTACAATTAATCGTTTGTGGTCGACACGATATATAATATTACTTGCATATTTATTACCGAAGTTAGCAAAGAAGACAACTAAATAGATACTGTCATCAGTATTAAAATAATATTTAGAATAAATATATTATATATATAATATATATAAATATATTAAATAACGAAACAAACTTTGAGATAAAATAATTTTTCAGTCATTCCTTAAAGTCCGATATACAGCCTCAGGTTGACTAAATGCATTACAATCCTAAGACACATAGAGAATATTTAAGGTTCCTACCTTTTTTTATTGTAGACTTTTTTGCAAGGTGGTAGCAGATTTGTCGAGTTAAATACCTTCAAATCGTTGGTTACATGTAACAGTTTAAATGGTACAGTGTCTCTCAGCCATGGTTGCATAGAAATGATAGTACCAGGAAAAATGTCTCCTCTAATATGCACCTTTTGAATGAGGATCCAAACTTGCTCCATGTCTAAGAGTTGGTACTTCGTAGCAGATCGTATTATGCTTTCCGTATCATCTCTGGAGCATAGAACAATAAATACATTTTTGTGTAACGTGTTAGCTAAGTACATGATGTACACAAAAGTATTCGTGTCTTCAATACGGTTTCCAAAATTGATGATTGTAAGATTTTTTCCTTTCTCGCTTGACAAGAAGTATGCTTGGAGTAGGATTCCAAGTTCTTGGTATTGTTTACAAAGAAGTAACGTCGATGCATCCTTGTGGAGCATGTCTGCCCACCTCCACATAAGTTCGGCTGTTTGTTCAGCAAACACAATTGTTGTTGGTGGCATCTAAGCAAGAAAAAATGTTAGCTCGGATAAAAAAATAAATAGCTTTAAGGTACACCTAAGTATACATAAAAAATCTTGGAAAAGAAAGCCTCTCCACATTTTATTTTATCCATCTGAAGATATCCGACAACCAATAATCTTGAGTTACATTTTCATTGCTGTTGTGTATTATCGTATTGTCCCTGTTTACAGGAAGGCAACACAGCACTACAAAATAGCCTTAATTTTACAAATAAAAGTCATATAATGGCCTTCAGTTTCTCTTTCCAGTAGTTTTTAAGATTATTCTTTTAAAATATTACCTAACAACATCTTATCACTCAATGATGATAAAAAAGTTAAGTTATTTGAGAGCAAAGAAAACTTTACCTGCTCTATAAAAAACAGTGCCTTCTCAACAATACAACCAACAACGTGCCGTTTAACAAGTCTTAAAAGTTTTCACGGTTACCTCACAAATAAGAAAATATGATGAAATAGTACTGGATTAAGGCAATTCCATCAGTTAATTATTCTGTAGCAGTTGGTATTCTGTTAAGTATTTGTCCACTAAGGATCCTTACGAAACCAGTTCCATGTTTCGACAACAAAATTCTCTGGTCATAATTTTGAAACACCTCGGCAATGTACAGAGTGACAAAACGGACGAAAGAAGTGAATCTAGAATCTTTTAAATTTGCTATAACGTTGTATGCAAAATATCTAAAAATGTGATTTAAAATGTGCTTAAAGGTAAAACGTTATGTTGCCTTTGCTACAAATTTCCTTATATTCTACATAGATAACTTATTTTTTACTCAGATAAAATAGGTAACTAACTATATTTAGGTTCGAGGCTTTGCTCATTCACAAACTTAATGCTAATCTAGATCTACAATACAAACAGAAACTCAGGTTTGCAAATTCATTTTATTGTAAAATTAGCCAAATGTTACTAGCTGCTAACGGGTACTACATTTCTAGGCACATCAATTCCAAACGATTTAGATGAATAAAGAGATGTGCTAGTAGAGACAGAAGGATTCAAAAATGGAATGTTGTTACATTAACAACTCGACTAGTGTTACTTCATTGCATGGGGCAATCAATAAATCCAATCACACTATTTGCTATTATACCAAAACAAATACACGTCTCTTATCAATTGCACAGGCAATGCCACCCTATACTAAGTAGATTACCTTAGATGAATTAGTCTGCTCCTGATAGCCATACAGTGACAGTACTTTATGGATGTAGAGGGCGGTAGCTCTGTTGGAAAATGCTTCAACTGTGCTTGTGCCAATAGAAGAAACAAAGTGACATAAGCAATAGAGGACATTATTAAATGTTTCTTTGCCACCGCAAGAAGAATTGTTCCTTGCAAGTAACTTTTCAGCCACGGCACTTTTCAAAATGGTAGATTTGTGGTAGGCCGAGCTAAAAGGAAGGAGGTTAAATATTTCTAACTGATGACTAGAAGAAATAAACATTGTTATCCCATATAAAAGGCAAAAAGTAAACCTTCCTTTCCTGAGCAGCATCTCTGTCGATATTCCAAAATTTACGCAAACAAGCATATCATTGTTCCTACGAACGAAACTTCTCATCAAATATTGATAAGGGAGACAACATGACTATTTTGTTGTATTTTTGAAATGTGCGGGTCATTTTAATTTTGCCATATACTTTCAGAAAGAGCGGATGGTAGTGCTATTGACATGTTTGTAAAGGGGGAGAAGCTTGAAGAAAACCGAAGTTCAATGCACTACAAAATACCAAG
Organism: Alatinidae sp. Z8VKAUB7J3; assembly: GCA_010016025.2. Lineage (NCBI taxonomy): Eukaryota > Metazoa > Cnidaria > Cubozoa > Carybdeida > Alatinidae > Alatinidae sp. Z8VKAUB7J3. Next base: position 3,201 of record JAAAKM020005918.1, on the reverse strand, counting down.
AGATTGCAAAGGTTATGATCAAAGAAAGCAGCGTGGAGTCGCTGCTTTATTGTTGAAATTGACTATGAAGATACAACCATGATTAATACATGTTATACTATAATTGATCAATGCTCTTGACAGTTTTAGTCTAAAACTAAGAAAAGGAGAATTTTTTCTTTTCACAGGCAAATACTAGTGAGATAGAATCAGTTGTACTGCAAATAACTAATTAATCCTCATTGAATGCATTTAATTTATGGAGAATACAGCATCATCGTACGATTAACAGAGCAACAAAACAAGTTTAGTCTAATTCATACTCAGTTCAAAGTTTACACCTTTATGATAGAGCTAAGCTTCCTAAAGAATGATGAGTTAAACCTTTTTGGGACTCTGTTCCTTTGATTTTATTAAGTAAATACTAGAACTTGTGGGAGAGTTTGAGCCAGTGTACATCACGTGCTCGGATATTATTCATAACGATACGACACCAAATGATGTAGAGAGCTTCATCCTGCCACTTCATTGTTAAATAGTTTCTGCTGAAAATTCTTAAAGAAGTTAGCGAAAAGGAGAACGGTGTTTCTTGTAATATTGCAAATGTTAATATATGCCAAATCTTCTCTCTATGGAATAAACGCCGCCATGTATTAAACGCCGAACTTCTAGGCTAACATATGAAATAAAGGCCGCCCTCTTACAAACACAGCATCTTGAAAAGTGGCGTTTATTGGAAAATAGACTAAATAAAAATTAGCAGATTGTTTACACGAGTTTAACCTGTTTTCTATTAACAGGGCCTTCTAAATTTAATGATGAAAACTTATTTTGCTTTTTGGGCTTCAGTAGTTTGTCAAAGTGAATTTTTGCGTAAATTTTATTTTAATTTAGCGCTTATTAGAGGAGAACACTGTACTTGACATTTTAGTGTCGGACTGTTTTTACAGTTACACTTAAAAAATCCCTATCTAGTGAGACGAAAGCGCTTAGGAAAGAAATGCGTATCCTGCAATCGTGAGTGGCTTTGCTCTCTCTGTAGTTGTCCTACAGAAGTTGTCACTTGACAATCAATATTAAGTCGGACAAACGTCGCGTACGAAATACGTCCTTAATGAAACTAATGGTAATACTTTAAGCTTGTACCACCAAAATTTCACAAATAATAGCAGTAAATAACTGTTTACGTTAACTTTATAAGTTTTAAAAAGATTCTAGAGAATTAAAAAGTATATCACCATAGAAATTTAAAACCAAGGCCCACTTATTTGCAACGTATGCAGTACAATTATGCTTAATTTGGTAAAGGAAATGATGGGAAATCAACAACGCGCAATATCAGTGTAAGAACTCTCGTTTTCAGAGGCAATTGCGGAATATTTTGGAGAGCTTTCCAGGCTTCTATTTAGCAAGGCAATAAGGTAACTTTAGGCTTTCCTTGTACAAATGCAAGCCGGCATGTAGTAACTATCATTCTACAACTGGTCCTTGGCGCAAGCTAGTAAATCAAGTTGCTTACATTTATATATTTATCTAAATAAGATACACAGCCTAAAAAGGTGCCTTCCTAACAAAAGCTACCTCAATCTGAGTCCCTTATGAGGCTTTTATTACAAGGGACATAATGAGGGGATGCTTATTTGAAATTATAAGATGATAAAGTTTTAAGGTTGGCAGGTTTTTTTTTGTAAGATGGTAATTTGCATTGGTTTTTTTAATGTTTAATACTCTCATTTATCACATTTGCAATAAAATCCCCCCCCCCCCATTGGTCTCGTTTTCATGACGTGGTTGTGCAACTGATCTTCGACATCTTTAACTAATATGACAAACAGGACAAAGGAGACCACTTACACTGCATACATATTCCCACGATCAACCTCTTCATTGTCATTTGCTATTGTCTGCCTTCAATTTTCTACCTCGTCGGAAGACGTACTGAGAAAATATATCAGATCTCCCTATTAACCAGGTACCCGAGGCGATGTCTCGCAAATGACTAGGGACTTTTATCCGTATTAGGAAAACCGTATTAGTAAAAAGGGTTAGTGAGAAAATTTTCATTTTTGAAAATAGGACTCACTATACTCAAAAATCTAGCGACGAAAGAAAAAGGCAAGGGACCATACATTGATAGCATTGTTACAATTTGCTAATTTTTAGAATCCTTACCCCCCTCCTCCCTCGAAGATCAAGAGTCTGTTGTTTGATAACAATACATAACTTTCCCCCTCTCGTACTTGGTTCTGATTCCTTATCACCATGCAATGACACTGGCAGACAAAGTTCCGACGCTTAAGGGTTTGAACGACAAACGAATCTAATTACGCTTGTTCAAATGCCTGTCCTTAAGTTCAAATTGTTCGATGCTCGGAGAAATACGGTATTTTATCAAATCGCTTTGACCTAACACGATCCACAAGGCCATTTTATTTAATCATCATTACAACTTTTCCAGAATGTACAAGGATAAGTAGATCCTACCGCCTTCGAACAGACAAAGTCAGACTGTCAAACTCATCTCTCGCTATGTAGGTATTTAACTATGATCCTCCTTTCCAAGCAAATGTGATCAACAATGACAAGTCATTTCCAGAAAACAAAGGTATTCCGTGGTATAAATGGCGTGTTTAGACAATTTACCATGGGACAGCTGTCCGAATGACGTCATAATAGTGTGCACAGTTGATGAAAGTCTCTGCTCTAGATCACCTAAAGCACGGTTTACACTAGGTTGCAACAGGTTGCTGGTTGCTGCATCCTGCAACTTGTTGCAGCGTACCTGTCATGTTTACACATAGAAAAATCAATGCAACCTCGCATGATCTGGTTGCAACAAATTGCAGGAAGTCGCGGTACTTTTGGCGGCAATTCTGAAGACCTCGTGAGAAGAGAAACAAAATGGAGGAAGATATTGGCTGTGTAGCTGCATCAGTGCTACTGCTTTTGCTGTACAAACGACAACAAAGAAGAAGGCAAAGAAAAAAGAGACTGTGGGTGAAACAGTGGATCGCTAGGTGTAACGTGTTAGGCGCTTATTATTCCCTTCTAAGACCTCGTTTACATTGTATCGTAGCCTATAGTGCAGCATCACATCGCAGTGTAAAAAGTGGCGGGTACCAAAAGAGCAGTCTAGATGCACAGCGTGTTATAGGCCTATAAACGTAGGCCAAAATTATTCTGCACAGATTCAGATTTCAATACGACAATTACTGTTTTTCT
>JAAAKM020005917.1:0-10794 GCA_010016025.2 Alatinidae sp. Z8VKAUB7J3 | reverse complement strand
CTAAGGATCCAATACGATCATTTAATGGACAGTGACGAGGTACAAAGCGGAGACGTGTCTAGAATACAAGTGGTTAAAGGTTCCAGCAAATCTACAACCACAGTAGAGAGAATGAAATATTACGTTCCTCGACGTCCGATAGATAGACATAACAAAGCTTTCATAAAGTACTTTCCCAGTATTAGATCAGGTTTGCAAAGTTTCTTATCTGTAGCCACCTGGACCTGATACACGCACCTACAGCAAAGTCAAATTGAGCGGAGCGACATTGGATCCATCATTTCTGCTAAACACACCCACCCCTCCTGTCCGTAACTGTCTGGGATCAGATCAAAGTTGATCCCCGATTTTGCGCACTAGGTTTAAGAATTCAATGACGTCAAAGTCAAACCATCGACTACCTAGTGTCAGAAAGTATGGAATACAAAAGACAATATTTCTTCAATTCAGGGCAAACGCAGCGAAAAGCATTAGCAATCCCTGGTGGTGACATATTTTCTCTTTCTCCAGTGTCTTTTCAATACTGACTTTTCAAATCTTATCTTCTCCATAATACTTTCTGACTTTCAATGTGTTTTGGACAGATAGACGGGTCTGATGGCAGTCCTTCCTTGGTCAAGTTAGATGGGGCAGGGGGGGGCTGGTCTCAAACTGCGAGGAAGCTGACTGTAAATGTCCACCGGTGGATGACTGGGAGACTACAGAAATTGAGAATGTTAAAATCGGAAGGTCACCAATAGCTCAGTTGGTAGAGCACTTATCGAGAAAGCGTCACCGGATCGATACCCAATCGTGACATATGTTCTATTTCTCTAGTGTCTTCAAATTTACGCATTGCCCACGTTGGCAGATAGCTCAATAAAAGCAATTGCTCAATAGTTACATACTTGATTTTCAATATGGAGAGCTGATTGAAGCATTGTATCCTTCGATTTCCTAAGCGCTTCCATGTTCCAGCACTAAAACAAAGAGCACAGGGCGTTACCTTTTCGGTAAATAAGCGATGATAATGATGGTGATGATGATGATGATGATAACCAATTTGACGCGTAATGCGCGTAAACAAATTATGGAATAAATCCCAGTTTCAAATACAAGAAACACTAGAAAATATTTCCTTCGAACCACAGTGTACAGGATTTCTATTTCCCGTTACACCTAAATCGGTCTTGTGTAGAAACTAAACTTGATTGTTTGCTGCGAGAATTAACCCTTATCTCTCTGATGGTATTATAGTAAGGTGTATCAGTCCTCTAACATGTAAAATTACGGATGCAAGTACTTCTACCTAATGCCCAGCAAAGTCGTTGCTTGACACATACCTAATTTCCAATGTCCTCCAAGGCGGAGTTCCATCTCCGTTAGTTTCGCTTCGTTTGAGTATTACTTTACGTTGTAACGCTAATAATAAGTTTGCCAACATCATATGAATAAAATGAACATACGCAACCACATCCCTAAGAAAATATTTCTGCGCCCTCACTAGCATCCCCTCATTTAGGACAAGATCCCCACAAGGATGAATCATTTCTCAGAGCAATTCTTATATTATATTTTATGCTGTCTATGTTACCAGTAAGGCTCTGAATTTCCAACGCCCCAACTGACCCCCCCCCAGGAGGAGCTCCAAATCCTGTCTGAAACCATTGCTTAAGGGCGTTAATTTCACTTTCTACCGGTATGCTTAGTTTTGCCACCATCTATAGATAGAAAACGTAACCAAATAGCAAATACCAACTATAGATAGAAAACGCAACCAATATTCGTAAAATACTTTCCTGTCCTTCAGTGCGATGTCCATTTCATGAAGCGACACAACATAGCGAAAATCACGCTTCTGTTTTGCATCTATGTTTCACGTTGGCTTACCTGCAGTATTTGCTGCGTAATGTCGATAACCTTCGGCGTAACTGTTAACTGCATTGTATCGGCAGAGTTAATTATAACATAGGTTGCCATACGTTTATGACCACTTCCATCAGTTGTATCTTCATCTTTCGAAAATACACGTTTTCGTCTATCAAAGAAACGATAAAATACAAGAATAATTTCTAATAACCATTTGCGTATAAACATTTGGACGTATGAAGCATAACAAATTGCTTTGCAATCCTTTAAAATAGGTTCATATATTACTTGCCACTGATGTATACGTATCCGCAAGGCTAACCCTAACATGATCTTACGAATGGTATGTCACTATGACTGGCGATGAATGCAACGTAAATAACGTCGACAGCTCAGCCAAAGGATATACTTGTAGAACGCAAAGCAACGAACATTTTCGTTGTGTGGTTTCAAGTTTTGAAGCTGGGCACTAGACAATTGCATGAAAGACAACGATCTCTTTTTAACAACCTCCGACAACGTATACAATTATTTATAGTTCTGTGACTAAATTGTCGTTTCAGTGTTGTACTGAAGTGTGACCCAATCTGCTATACCTTAACTGATTTACATAACTTGCGGGTAGTTTATCGTGTATGGTATAATAAGGTTATGGCTCTTCTATAAGGCTCTAGATACCTTAAAGCCATGGAGGGAGGAGGGCTCGGTGGGGGGAGGATAACAAATACAACAACTGCGATAAAGGTTAAACGGACTCTAGGCAGCATTGAAAAATTCGGGTAAGCAAATTTGAATATATGTAGTATATATTAAATTAAATTGTGAAAATTATAATGCAGGAGAACTTGGAGGCACTGCTTGTGTCCGTATAACTATTTAGGTTCCAGGTAAACAAATTTGAATACATGTAGTATATATTAAATTGAGTTGCGAAAATTATAATGCAGGAGAACTTAGAGGCACTGCCTGTGTCCGTATAACTATTGAGGTTCCGGGTAAGCAAATTTGAATATATGTAGTATATATTAAATTGAGTTGTTAAAATTATAATACAGGAGAATTTGGAGGCACTGCTTGTGTCCGTATAACTATTGAGGTTCCAGGTAAGCAAATTTGAATATATGTAGTATATATTAAATTGAGTTGTTAAAATTATAATGCAGGAGAATTTGGAGGCACTGCATGTGTCCGTATAACTATTGAGGTTCTTCCACAAATCATTCTTGAAATCATAATACAAAAAGAGGTTACTGGAGTACGCAGACTGTGTACATGGAAGGCTGTGAAGTGTCTTTCGTTCCCATTCTCATACAACAATCTTAATGGGAACAAGAGCTTTTCCGCAATCGCAATGGCTCAGTATAAAACTTGCATTTTCCTAGAGCCTGTTTCTAACACTAACGACAACAATTTCTACCACAGTTCCATATTTTATGCAGCAACCACTGCTGTAACTATTCATGCCCTATCACTTGCTTATAATCTGCACATTCTTACACAATCCTATAGCAATAGACTGCCTCGTGTTTATACACCTTCCATACTATTCCGTAAGTTGTACACAACAAAATGAAACGTAGCAATTACCTTATCCTCGATCTTAGCTCCTCCTCCGCTTGGAAGGTAATTTTTCGTGTTTCTGCTGTGAAAAGCTATGACAAAGCCAAACATATATATGACAGAATAATTACCTTATTACTGCGGCTGTGAAATACAATGCAGTCCCATTTATCGAACATATTACAACTTTAAAATATAAAGAAGTGCATGCTGGAGGTTGGAATGCTTGTAGTGATTGTGCCGATGCTCATATCCACACTGACGATAAAAATAGCAATGATAGTGATGATGACCGTGATGAAGAATGATGATGGTGATAAAGACGATAAAGATGATGGTGATGATGATGATGATGACCATGATGATTATGATGATGATGATGATTATGATGATTATGATGATGACAATGATGATGATGATGGTGATGATGATAATGATAATGATGATGGTGATGAAGATTATCATGATATTGATGTTGATTATGATGGTGATGATGATTCTGGTGGTGATGATGATGAAATATCATCATCATCATCATCATGATCATCATCATCATCATCATCATCATCATCATCATCATCATCATCATGATCATCATCTATTGGACGCGTGATGTGCGTAAACAAAGTACAAAATAAATCTCAGTTTCAAACACAAGAAGCACTAAAAATATTTCCTTTGTACCAAAGTGTCATTATCACAGTGAGAAGACATAATCGTCCAATACTGGCTTTCAAGCAGTATTTGCAAGAGAAGAGGACGGCGTAAACCACCATTATAAATAAAAAAATTGTAACGTACGTGAAGTCTTGAACAGTTTAGAGTGTCAAGAAATCTGTATATGGACTACGTCATTAATCAGCGGGAATCTGAAATTCCGTATAAGGTGCTCTCAATTTTTCAATATCAATATTAACTTTAAATATATCTCCGTTAGAAAGAAAACGTGTCACGGATGTCAATTCGTCGTGAATCATACCTTAAGGTTGATTTCGTACGGCAATATTTCATTGTTAATGCGATTTGGTTCCAGTAGTGGTTCCCATGCCCCAAGCGTATCATTGAAATACGATGCCTCAATTGAAATATCGGATTCCACACGGAGCTGGAAAAATGAAAACAGAATGAGCTGTCAGTGTATACATGGCGGCTGCTTTTTTAAAAACATTGCTTAAAAGAGCACAAGTCTTAAAAAGAGAAAAATTTTAGAAGATCCTAAGAATGGAAAGGCTTCAGTTGGACTAATAAAAGGAACATTCTATAGCTTGCAGTGATGTAGAGATTTCAGTAAGTGGGTAGAAATAGTGTCTGAATTTTACGAGAATAGACCCTACCAAGGTTTGCCAGTTTACTATCCTTACTAAAAAGATCATAAGAACGGAAAGACACAAACAGTCCTAAGAATACGAACATTCAATAGCTTTCAGTAATGTAAATATTTTGGTACGAGGATGGAAAAACGTGTGGAGGATGTCCTTCTGGACGTTTTGCCCTATTACCAGCTTTCTATTATTTTACTCTTTCCATTTCAAATTAAACCCTTTGTTTCTGAAAAGGCTTTATATCATTTGGACGTAAGAACATGATACGAACTTTTAAGGCACTTGAAGCCTTAGCCATTCTGAGAAATTTTACCGAAAAAGCAAATATTAGAATTTTATAAAGGCGGATAAGCATCACTTTCCCACATCGCTCAATTGCTTTAACAAGTAACTTGCTGTGACAAGATCATTAGAGCCGTAATCCGGCCTCATTTACAAAACTTTCCGTATAAAAAATCCTGAAATGATAAATATGTATTCTGAAAAAAAATCTGTCTAGAAGGTACACTGCAAGAAGATCCTTCAGTGTAAAATTGAACACATTTGCAGACGTAAGCCAGAGAGGTTATGTTGTTGTTCATTTATGAGTTTTAAGTTACCAGTTTGTAAGAAATGGCTTGCGGCAGGGGATACTCTACACAGACTTGAATCGATGGAGCACACTTTGTTAGCAGTCAGTGACGGGAGCACGAATTATATTGCAGCAAAAAGTGACACAAAAGAATAACGGCGATTTGTATAGAAGGCGAAGCAACGTATCTGATGGTAATCAGCGTGTTCAACTGACTGGATCTAAGCAAAAAATACTTATATAGATCAAGTCAGAATAAGTTCTATATTGGATTAAGAAACTTAAAATAATGTGCCAGTAGTAGCTAAAGTTGTAAATAATGCGTCAACAGGGGTCATAGAATCAACAGTAAAAAAGTTACTTGCACTCGTATGTCAATATACTACCATGAAAGGGAATGTGTAGTAAATCTAAATAAGTTAAAAGACGCAGAATGATGCCTAAACTTGAGACACAAAACAAACTGGACGCAAATAACAAACGATAGTGAGACGCTAATAGGATATATATACAATACACGAAATAATCGAATAGCTAGAGCTAGATCAAAAGGGGTAACGCGAGGGTAACGGGGGTATCATACTGTGTGTAAAGTGATCGGCTCACTAGTTTACAGTCTTGTAGCAACGATAGTCATATCTGCATAAATGTGTAGATGAAAGTATATAAAAACATCTCTTTTGCTCAAAGTTTTGACGCGCTTATAATTACAACAAGCAAGTCAGATTGGAACAATAGAGCAACCATGGCAGCTATGTTTAATCGCTTCTTGTAAAGAACATAACAATACAACCGAGATTGACTGAACATTACATCAAGGAAAAGTACGTCAATGGGTTTACCCTCAACCTCCATAAGGCGAATGTTGTGGAAGTATTAGGGGGATAAGAGCAGCTGTACCTTGCCTATCAGGAGGTCCGCACAGATATTACAACTACTTGTAGTTTCATAACTGATGCTGGACCTTGAATACACCGTAATGGAGCACCGCTCCCCGATAAGCCCCGTTACGACGGTAAATTCGTACTGTAGTCGATTTACGAATGTGTGGACCAGTACAAGTCGCTCCCAAATAGGAATAGTGTCGTTAAATATTTTTATCGGGGTCTCAATTATGATAACGAAAGAAATGTTGCGTAGTAAATAATCAGGTCAAGTCGCTCGGTCTCCAAACTTGGTAGAGCCCTGACTAATCCTGTGCTATGCTCACAATGCCATGTTTCTTCTAGTCATACAAGTGCCTTACCATTGAGGTCCAATCCATTACTCGCGCTCGTAAACTAAGCTTGGACGTTACTAACGGAACAACAATGCCCTTCATATCATTTCCGAGAATAAGTTCCATCATTTCCAACCTGATGTAGACCTGTATAAGTAAAAACATATAAGACTGTCTGTCAGTTGAATGGAGACAAGCCTACAAGTAATCCGGAAACAATTTTTACGCATGAGAATAAAACCTCGAAATTCTAGTTTGCCTACGAAACAGCGTAAATTTTTTATCAAAGTTGCTTCTAATGACCTTTGTAACTCTTCTCTGTTTCACAAATCAAATATGTATTACTGTTTAGAAACATTTCTCTACCTAAAAACTCTCTCCGTATAAAAAAAGATTTTTTACTTCTGATTTGTGAAAGGGTTTACAGTACATTTTAAAATTTTCCATGGACAGACTTAACTTCCGGATGTAAACAAGATATTTGCGTGGCTTTATATCAGCTTACAAGTCTGTTTGAATCTTTAAACATGGTAATTCACATCAGTGCTCCCTTCACACACTTTGTACGGTTGTTTGGAACTAAATGTATTCTAGTATCGCCTGTCCCGAAAGTTCAATGTGTCAAAAGTCCGAGTCAATAACGGAACATTTGATAATGATTAAAATAGAAATATGTGTTGATAATGATAAGTACAGTAAGTTTAACAATCATTGTTTGATGACATGGTTTAATACCATACTTGGACAATTATAACTTTAATAAAACTGATAGCTTTTAACAACTCCTCGAAAGCTGCTCGAGAAACTCTCTTACAACTCTTATGAAAGCTCTTTGACAACTCTTTGAAAACTCTGTTGAGAACTAACTCACAACATGTGATCTCGGGCATTTAAACGATACCACGGTTGACAAGGTGTAGATGTGACACAAAGGCACACAGCGTTTTTCACTTCACACGAAGAACGCCTAAGGACTACGATTAAAACATACCACGTCTGTCACCAAGTAATGTAAATGACGTATTGGATCAGTAAGTGCGATACATAAATTGGAATAATGCATAAAATGCTCCACAAAGAGAGGTATAGATAACTACAATATGTAATACCTTCTAGTATGTTTCTGTTAATGTAAAAGAGCCACCAGAGTTGGCCAAACTATCGAACCCCCTACAGATCTACTACACATTACCCCTTGTAAGTAGATGTGTACGTAAAAGTACCACGAATAAAGTTTCTTTTACTTCTAAATAATTCTTAATCAAGGCTAACGCATCTTTCCAACAGCTAAGTTATGAACATCAGCACCAATTTAGAGAAAACCATTGTCATTTGTGAAGTGGGGTACCAGGGTTTCTCAACCACAAACAGTAAATTATCCCCCTCGAGCTACTAAAATTTTTAGGTATCCTCCTCGGTACGAAGGAATTCGGTATGTCATCAAAATTAAACCAGTCAATAAAAGACTTGTAACTTACTTGCTAGGCTTTAAACAAAAATAGGTGCAATAATGTTGTAAATGGGGACAATATCTACCCTTTTTCTTTGCTTTGCCATTTTGGCATAAGAAAAGCAATGAAACACGCTATTATCAGTTGGACCTCCCAGAACCCCTTGTCTCAATTTTACCACCTTTAAAATCTCAAATAACCCCTTAGGGGATCCCCAGACCCCCCTTGAGAATCACTGGGGTAGACAACCTTCCCAGAGAGTTATTTAAAGAAAACCCCCTTACCTGATCTCCAGTTGAAATAACAGGAGCAGGGGCCGATTCTGATTCATCTAAAAAGAAAATGAATATCAAATAAAGATTAATATAATAAACAATGAAATGCTTAATTGTGGTTGGTTAAGCACTGGTTACGCAACAATACATAAATACGCAAAAGAACTTTATTGGCGGGAAGAACACCATTATTCCCTGCAAATCTTACACTATATATATAACTTATGTAGATTGCTATAACCCAAATATGGTTCGAGGACTTGCGTATCACCCATTCCTCTTGTTTGGAGGAGACGGGCAGAGACCAAGTAATACAGTGCATCGTCGATTATCCGAATATCGATTATTCAGAATATTATTATCCGGACGTCGTAAAAATTTTAAAAGTTTGCTTGCGCGTCAGCAGATTTACGAAGATTGGTGTGGAGCATTGCGACATGGAGGCCTAGCAGACCCGGTAAGTACGGTAACTTGCTTGCGATGGCGGAAAGTTGCAGCAGAAAGACGAGCGGCATCGATGAAGCAAAGCCGTATCACGCAATATTTCAAAACATAACTTGGAGAGTCCTTTTCTTACATACTACATCCGTGGCCAGCCCACGTTGCAAAATATACTGAATTACCAATGAGTTGCCTTCTTTTCGATTACCCTAATTTTTCGATTTTCCGGAAACTTTTTTTGGCTGTTTGGTTTTGACCGTCCGGATAATCTACGATGCACCTTACAAGAAAGGGGAGCCACGTTCCCTCACTAAGTGCCATGCATGATTTCAATCATTTTAATCAAGATTTGGTAATAGTTTACATGATCTTTGTCCGAGACTAATGTGACCACTTTCATTAAATGGCAAGAGTATCCATGACAAACTATTTGGTACGTTAAGAAACCGTTAGTAAATGTCAAAATAAACAGCCAGGCCGTGCCATGAGTGAGTGCAAATGAAGCGAGACGGCAGTAGCTAATCAAATATACAATAAGTTCTTATACTCCCAAATACCTCCATTTTTCTCGTGTAATAAACTAAGCTCTAAACAGTGATGTCTCGTTTAACCAAGAGAGTGTTTCATCATCAAATGCAAGAAGGGGCCTCGGGTTAATGATAGTTTGGAACATTGAACAATAACAATCTCGCGCCTTTTCTTGCTTTTGTTGCTTTCAAACCTAACCTAAAACAACGTCATTTATTCACAAAAGAACGAAATATCTATAACTTTAGATCACTTGAGTTGACGATTTAAACAAACTCTAAAAATTAAAGGACTAAACAAACCAAATAGCTTGACAACGGTCTCAATGACTCGCAAGAGTTTGGCAAATGTGTTGTCCGCTTGTCATTGCTATTTAATGCTTTAGGTCATTGTACTCCTGCTTCTGACGCATATTGGGTACATGTAGTGACAAGGCAATGGAAGCAACCCCCCACTACACCAAAGGCTGCCCCTGCCTATGGCATACTTCACATATTTGTTAGTGCCTAAATAAGTTATTTGTACTTCAGTTATTTATTTGTACTCAGATAGACATCAAAAATAATTTAGGGGGCTGCCAGTTTACAAACTTGCCTTAAAGAATGGTGTCAAGGCATTGGCTACAGTTGTCTCAACTATGGCATTCAGATTTTTAACGTTTAACACAATCTTCCAGGATTTAAATTTCCCACTTTAGTACGTACCAGTAGTTTCGTCAAGATCCTCTCTGTTCAATGGCTTCTCCTCCCATGGAAATAAGTCCTCGCCCTCTGCCTTGCTTTTCGTTGCATCGTCTCCTGTAATCTTTAGAAGAGAACAATCAAACTACGGTGATGGGCTGTATTAATAAAGTACAAACTACAGGACAATTAAAGAATATCAACACTGTAAAGATAAAAAGGAGCTTGCGCAATTGTAAGGTGTTGATGCACTCGTTATTTTTTAGATCTCCCATAAAAAATTTTTGGCCAGTCCCTGAAACACAATTTGTTAGTGATTTTCTGACAGTGGCTGTAACATTCTCATTATAGGACGGTTTTACCTTGTTAAGAAAATATCCTATTTTTTTCTTCTTCAAGTGACATACCCTATTTCTCCATTGGTAATCATGATCCTTCACTGTCTTCTATCGCATGTAATGTAGAGCATTTCATCATCACTGCTGTCTACGAAACTGCTCTAAATTCTCATGTATTTCAGGTTATCTTCTGTCCCCTCCACCCCTTCTATAAGATATGTTATACAAATTTCAGCTTCCTCTTGCCTATATTCTTGCTAAGTGTTCTCTCTTCCTGTGTTTTAACGTGTACCTCATCATTTGCAGCCAAACAAAAAAGTACTGAAACACTATAATGGCGATGTATGTATGACAGTTTTTGTATACTACCTGAGACTATGCTACTGCTGTTTCGACGATAATATCTTACGAGTAGCTTTAGAGGGTGCTATCAAACTACCAACAGCACAGGGGATCCATATCAGCGCTGCAAATCTTTAATAAATATTGTTTACCGTAACCAAAAGGCCAAAAACATAGCGAGAACACCTTCCAAAATACCAGAAAACAAAATCCACGCGG
>JAAAKM020005916.1:0-10794 GCA_010016025.2 Alatinidae sp. Z8VKAUB7J3 | reverse complement strand
CGGCGCGCGCACCCGGAGGCGCGCGTCCGTCTCGTCGGCTGCCCGAAGCTCGACCCGTGGCACGCCGGCTGGCGCCCGCCGCCGGTCGGCGAGCGCCCGACCGTCGCGATCTCGTTCCACTGGGACTGTCGCGTAGCTCCGGAGACGCGCGGCTGCTTCCGCCACTACCGCAAGGCGCTGGGCCGTCTGGCCCAGGAGTTCCGTGTCCTCGGCCACGGCCATCCACGGCTATTGCCGAGGATCGCGCACGAGTATCGAGCGCGCGGCATCGAGGTGGTGAGCGACTTCGAGGACGTGCTCCGCCAGGCGCACGTGTACGCGGTGGACAACTCGTCGACGCTGTTCGAGTTCGCCAGCACCGATCGTCCGGTGGTGGTGCTCAACGCGCCCTGGTTCCGACGCCACGTCGAGCACGGGCTGCGCTTCTGGAGGCACGCCGACGTCGGGGTCGGCTGTGACGAGCCGGAGTCGCTCGTCGAGGCGGTGCGCGAGGCGCTGCGCGACGTACCCGAGCAGCGACGTCGGCGCCGGATGGCCTCGGATGCGGTGTACTCGTACCGCGACGGCCGTTGTGCTCGCCGGGCGGCGCGCGAGGTGGTGGACTGGCTGGTATCGCGTCAGCGCCGTCCGCGTCCCCGGAAGCGCCTTCGGGCTCGGTCGTCTTGACGGGGCCGCGCGCGGCGACGGTCGATGGCGGGAGAGGGGAGGGCGCGCCGCGTCGGCGCGACGCGCCGACGGCGTCAGGCGCCGACCGCCTTCTGCACGAGCGGGGCGAGCTCGCCGTTGCGATGCATCTCGGTGACGATGTCACAACCACCGACGAACGTGCCGTCCACGTAGACCTGCGGAATGGTCGGCCAGTCCGAGTACTCGCGGATGCCGTCCCAGATCTCCGGGTCCTCGAGCACGTTGATCGCCTTGAACTCGACGCCCAGCGACTGCAGCACCTGGGACGTCTGCATCGAGAAGCCGCAGCGCGGCATCTCGGGCGTGCCCTTCATGTAGAGGAGAATCTTGTGGTCGGCGATGTCCTTCTCGATCTTGCTGCGTACGGCGTCGGTCATGATCGTCTTGTCCTCGCACGGTGCCTCACGGGCACCTTCAGATGAACTTCAGCCCCGTCGGCTCCTGGGGGCGGTTCTGCCACTGGGACGGGGTATAGGTCTTGAGCCCGAGAGCGTGGACGGCACCGCCGATCAGCCCCTTGAGGGGGGCGTACACCATGCGGTGGCGCTCGACCGTCAACACGCCGTCGAACTGCTCGGCGACGACGACGACCTGAAAGTGGTCCCCGCCGCCGACCTCGTCCACGTAGACCTCGGCTCCCGGGATGGCGTTTCGGATGAGGTTCTGGATCTCGGTGGGCGAGATCATTACATTGGACCTCCCATACCCGCGCCGTCACCCTCGTTCGATGGATGCTTTCGCGGGCTAAACTGCGCTCATTCTAGCAGATTTGCCGTCGCCGGTGGGGGCAGCCGGGCGGAATCGGGGAGGAGTCGAGGATGGCCGCGAGCGCCGAAATCCGGGCCCGTGTGGCCGAGCTGCGAGATACGCTCCGCCACCACGACCACCTCTACTACGTCCGCGGAGAGCCGGAGCTGCCGGACTCCGAGTACGACCGCCTGTTCCGGGAGCTGACCGACCTCGAGGCCCGCCACCCGGAGCTCGCCTCGGACGACTCGCCCACGGTGCGCGTCGGCGGCGAGGTGTCGGAGGGGTTCCGCCGGGTCGAGCACCGGATGGCGATGCTGTCGATCGACAGCCTGATCGACGTCGACGAGGTGCGGGAGTTCGACGCCCGGCTGCGCAAGGCGCTCGATGCCGAGACCGTCGACTACGCGGCCGAGCCGAAGCTCGACGGGGTGAGCGCCTCGCTGGTCTACGACAACGGCCGGCTGACCCTGGCCGCCAGCCGGGGCGACGGTCGATTCGGAGAGGACCTCACCCAGAACATGCGCACCGTGCGCTCGGTCCCGCTCCGCCTCGCCGCCGCCGGAGGCCCCGCGCCGGAGCGCCTGGAGGTGCGCGGCGAGGTGATCCTGGCGCGTTCCGCGTTCGCCGAGATCAACCGGCTCCAGGAGGAGGCCGGCGCGGCTCCGTTCGCGAACGCGCGCAACACCGTCGCCGGGCTGCTCAAGCGGCTCGACTCGGCCGTGGTGGCGCGCCGCCCGCTGGAGTACTTCGCCTGGGGGGTGGGGTCGAGCGACGGGCTCCGGGCCGACCGTCAGAGCGAGCTCATCGAGCAGCTCGCCGCCTGGGGGTTCAAGGTCTGGCCCGATCGCGAGGTGTGCCACGGCATCGACGCGGTCATCGCCTACCACGACCGGGTCGAGGACGGTCGCGACGCGCTCGACTACGAGCTCGACGGCATCGTCGCCAAACTGGACGACCGGACCGCGTGGGAGCAGCTCGGGGCGACCGCTCGTCATCCACGCTGGGTGCTCGCCTACAAATTCAAGCCGCGCCAGGCGGTCACCCGGCTGGAGGCGATCGACGTCCAGGTCGGCCGCATGGGCACCCTCACGCCGGTCGCTCACCTGGAGCCGGTCCAGATCGGCGGCGTCACGGTCCGCCGGGCGACGCTCCACACCGCCCGGCTGGTGCAGGAGAAGGACCTGCGCAGCGGCGACCGGGTGGTGGTCGAGCGGGCCGGCGACGTCATCCCGCAGGTGATCCGACCGCTGACCGAGGAGCGCAGCGGCGGCGAGCGGCCGTTCTCGATGCCCGGCCGTTGCCCGGTCTGCTCCACCGAGGTCGAGACCGAGGGCGCCTACGTCTACTGCCCGAACATCGGCTGCCCGGCCCAGGTGTCGGCGCGCATCGTCCACCTGGCGTCGCGCAAGGCGCTGTCGATCGAGGGGCTGGGCGAGAAGAACGTGCGTCAGTTCATGGAGGCGGGGCTGGTCGCCGAGCTGGCCGACGTGTTCGAGCTCCAGCACGAGCGTATCGTCGAGCTCGACCGCTGGCAGGAGCGCTCGGCGAACAAGCTGATCGAGCAGATCGAACGGGCCCGCCAGGCACCCTTCGACCGCCTGCTGTACGCGCTCGCGATCCGCCACGTCGGAGAGACCGTGGCGCGCTCCCTGGCCCGGCACTTCGAGTCGATCGAGGCCCTCGCCGAGGCCGACGAGGAGGCGTTGTGCGTGGTCGACGGCATCGGCCCGGAGGTCGCGCGCAGCGTGTTCGAGTTCTTCCGGCGCGAGGCCAACCTCGCCACCCTCGATCGACTGCGCACCCTGGGGCTGTCGATCGTCTACCCGGAGCGCGATCCGGACGCCGGTCCCGGTCCGCTGGCCGGACGGCGCTTCGTGTTCACCGGACGGATGGAACGGATGACCCGCGAGGAGGCGGAGGAGACGGCCACCGAGTTGGGGGCCGAGGTCGGGAAGTCGGTGAGCAAGAAGGTGACCGACCTGGTCGCCGGTGGGGCGGCCGGGAGCAAGCTGGAGCGGGCCCGCAAGCTCGAGATCCGCATCCTGACCGAGGACGAGTTCGTCGAGCTGGTCGAGGCCTCGCGCTGAGCGTCAGCGGGTCGCCACCCAGCACCAGACCGCCACGATCGACGCGCAGGCCAGATTGAGCCGCCAGCCGGTCCGCACCATCGTCCGGATCGGGACCCTCCCGGTGCCGAACACGAGGGTGTTCGGGGGCGTCGCCACCGGCAGCATGAAGGCGCAGGACGCCGACAGGGTCGCCGGCAGCATGAGCTGCTCGGGCGGCATGCCGGCCGCCTCGGCGAGCGCCGCGAGGATCGGTAGCAGCACCGCGATGGTGGCGGTGTTGGCGGTGATCTCGGTCATGAACGTGGTCAGCAGACACACCGCCAGCACCAGCACCGGGGCCGGCAGCGCGGTCAGGCCGTCGAGCACGCCGGCGATCGCTCCCGACAGGCCGGAGGTCTTGAACGCATCGGCGATGGCGAAGCCGCACCCGAGCAGCAACAGCATGTGCCACGGCAGCCTCGGCGCGACCTGCCAGTCGAGCAGCCGCACTCCCGGGCGGGTGGACGGCAGCACACACAGCACCACCGCGGCGGCGACCGCGACCACGGCGTCGTGGAGCATCTCGGGGTGGGGGAGCGCGCTGCCCCAGCCGGGCAGCAGGGTCACCGAGCCGACCTCCAGCCGGCGGCGCGTGACCAGCAGCAGTGCCGTCACCGCGAACACGGCGCCGACCCGGACCTCCTCCGGCGTGGTGCGTCCGAGCTCGGCGATCCGGTCGCGCACGGTGCGGTCGGCGCCGGGCGGCGCGGTGGCCGGGAGACGGTGCGTGATACGGGTGAGCATGAGCCACAGGACGCCGATCAGGACCAGCGACATCGGCAGTATCCGGGCGGTCCAGCCGGCGAAATCGAGCAAGGGGGACTCGGCCCCGAGCTCGTCCAGGGCGCCCTGGAACAGCAGGTTCGTCGGCGTCCCGACCGGCGTCGCCATGCCGCCGACGTTGCAGGCGTAGGCGAGGCCCAGCAGCAGCGCCGACGCCAGCCCCGAGCCGTCCCGCTCGCCCGACAGCCGGCTCGCCTGGTCGCCCAGGGACACGACGATCGGCAGCATCATCACCGTGGTGGCGGTGTTGGACAGCCACATCGACATGAACGCGGCCGACAGCATCATGCCCAGCAGCAGCGAGGTCGGGCGGGTCCCGAACGCGCGCATCACCCCGAGCGCGAGCCGCTCGTGCAGGCCCCAGCGCTCGATCGCGAACGCCAGCATGAAGCCGCCGAGGAACAGGAAGATGAAAGGGTTGGCGTAGCTGCGCGAAACGTCCTGTATCGACAGCACTCCGAGCAGCGGGAACGCCGCCACCGGCACGATCGAGGCGACGCCGATCGGCACCGCCTCGGTCAACCACCAGGTGGCGACCAGGACGGTGACCGCGGCGGTCCGCACCGCTGCCGGCGCGACGGAGCCGGAAGCGGTCAGCGCGATCGCGACCACGGCCGCCAGCAGCGGACCGAGCCACAGGCCGGTCGACGACGGCGTCGTCGGGGCGGAGGGGTTGGAGGGGGACTGGCTCAAGCTCGCTCCGATCCTGTGCGACCCGGCCGGGCGCGACGTGTTACAACACTGCGCGCCGGCCCGTCGGCGGCGCGGTCCGCGCCGCCGACGGCACCCGAGACGACGCCCAGAGAGCCTAGCGGCTCGAACGCCCCCGTGGAGCCTCCATGCCGATCGCCGACCCGATCCTGTTCGACAGTCACGCCCATCTCCAGGCCGACGCCTTCGACGCCGATCGCGATGCCGTGCTGGAGCGGGCGCGGGCTGCGGGCGTCCGGTACGTGGCGGTCATCGGCTCCGGCTACGGGGCCGACGCCTTCCGCGCCGCCGTCGACCTGGCCGAGGGCCACGACGGCATCTGGGCCACCGTCGGAGTCCATCCGCACGACGCCCGCCAGGCGACCGAGGGGACCTGGGCCGAGCTCGAGCCTCTGCTCGCGTCGCCGTCGGTGGTCGCGGTCGGGGAGATCGGTCTCGACTTCCACTACGACCTGTCGCCGCGCGACGTCCAGCGCCAGGTCTTCGAGCACCAGCTCGAGCTCGCGGTGCGGCACGGCCTCCCGGTCAGCCTGCACGTCCGCGAGGCGGCGCCGGAGACGCTGGAGCTGCTGGAACGAGCGCGCGGGCGACTCGGGGAGGCGGTGCGTGGCGTGTGGCACTGCTTCACCGAGGGTGAGGAGGAGGCCCGCCGGGCGATCGAGCTCGGCTTCCACGTCTCGATCCCCGGCATCGTGACGTTCAAGAACGCCACCCGGCTGCGCGACGCGGTGCGCGAGCTGCCGCTCGACCGGCTGCTGGTCGAGACCGACTCGCCTTACCTCGCGCCGGTCCCTCACCGCGGCAAGCGCAACGAGCCGGCCTACGTCGTCGCCACGGTGGAGTGCGTCGCCGAGCTGCGCGGCGAGCCCGCCTCCGAGATCGCCCGCGCGACCGCCCGCAACGCCTTCGTCGCCTACGGGCTGGAGGTGCCCGACGGACTCGCCGGCGGAGCCCCGAACGTCGACCCGGACAACCCGAGCTGCTCCAGGTAGGAGGTGTCGGCGCCGGAGTGCAGCCGCCAGTAGGGCAGCCGGACGGTCTCGATCCGGCGCGCGGTCAGGCCGGAGCCGTCGGTCCAGCCGACGATGCGGCGCGGAGCGGCCTTCTCGACGTCGACCGTGCGCTCGACCCCGCCGCTGGCGATCGTGAACCGGGTGACCGCGATGCCGTCGACGGTGGTGTCGGCGCGCCGGATGGTCGCCCGCTCGGGGCGTGGCGGCTGGTGTGCGATGCGCCCCGACCAGAGCGTCGGCACGAGCCAGCCGGACCAGTCGCCGCCGTCGGCGAACGGGCCGTTCAGCTCGCGTAGTTGAATCAGCAGGGCATCCTCGTACAGCGTCGGTGCGGTCACCACCACGACCTCCTCCGAGTCGCCCTCGCCACCGAAGTAGGAGTGCCCGACGCGCCGGAACCGGCCGCCCTCGGGCCACAGCGCCTCGAACACGTGTCCGCACCACTCCTGAGCCGTCAGGGTCAGCTTGACCGGCGCTAGCGGCTCGGGCGCGCCGCCGTCGACCGGCGCGAACACGCTGGTCATCACCGAGTAGGGGTAGATGCCGGTCTGGAAGCGCAGGGTGTGGTTCAGCTTCATCACCGGCACGCGGTGCTCCGCCGGGAGCGGACCGCCCTCGTGCTTGACCCAGCTGCGGGAGTCGTGGTCCTCGGTGACGAAGATCAGCACCGCGACGCCGTCGCGGGGCTCGCCGTAGCGCGGCTGCTCGATGCGGTAGCTCGACAGCTCCGCCCGACCGTCGCCCCAGTGGTCCCAGAAGCCGGACGCGGCGGCCGGTCCCGCGCCGACGAGCGCGATGCCGACCAGGAGCGACGCGAGGCGCGGGCGACGAGTGGACGAGACGGAACGCATGGGCGACGACCTCCGGGAGGCGCCGAGCCGGGCGCGGCGCGGGTTGCGAGGCGGGTCGGCCCTTCGGTACGATCGACGTGTCGACGCCGTCACCGCCGGGCCCCGCTCACTAAAGTAGCCTCGATCGGGCGCCGTCGACCACCGCCCGGACCGAGCAGGAGCGAACCGTGCCCACGTCGATCTCAGCCCGAACGGCGATCCTGGCCGTCGCCCTCCTCGCGTTCGCGACGTCCGGAGCGCCCGTTCCGTGCGCTGCCGAGCCCGAGATAGAGCTGGAGCGCGTATCGACCGCCGTGCCCTGGCCGCGCGGGCTGGTGTTCGACGACGGCCAGCTGGTGGTGCTGGCGCGCGGCCGGCACCGGGTCGCCGGAGGGCCCGACCCGGCGGTCGAGGACCACGCCGGCACGCTGTTCGTGGTCGATCCGAACATCGCCGAGCCGGTCGTCTCCGGCGTGCCGGCGGGGGCCGCGGTGAGCCGCAACGGTCGCTTGCTCGCCCGGCCGACCGAGCCGCCGTTCCGGCTTTGGGACCCCTCCGTGGTCCCCCCGGTCCGCGATCGGCTGATGGACCGACCGTACTGTGCGCTCGCCTGGGACCCGGAATCGCGCAACTTCTTCGTCTGCGCCTTCAGCGGCGTGGACATGCCGGATTCGAGCTTCCGCAAGAACGCGACCGACGCCATCCACCGGTACGACCGGCGCACCGAGCGCTGGTATCCGGTCGAGTCGCACCAGCCGGCCCCCTCGGTCGCCCGCGCCGGAGAGGCGGTGCCCAATTCGCTCTATCCGCACCACGATCCGATCTCGAACCCGCCGCCCCACGGTTGGCTCAACGGCCCCAACAGCCTGGCGATCGCCGGCAGCTACCTGTACGCGGTCGGCAAGGACAACAGCGCCCTGGTGCAGTACGAGCTCGACGCGATCCGTCGCTCTCCGGGCGCGCCGCCGCCGACCAGCCGTCGGATCTTCGAGCAACGGCTGGTGGTCTCGGAAGCCGGTCGGCTGCGCGAGCTGCAGGTGGTGGGGCACAGCGCGCTCGCCGTCCACGACGGCTTCCTCTACGTCGGCTTCCGCACCAGCTCCGAGGTGATCCGACTGCCGCTCGACGCCGACGGCGACGTCGCCTCGGCCGGCATCGGCGAGGTGGTGGCGCGGTTCCGTGCCGGGGACGGGACGCGCGGGACGAGCGCCGACGTGGTCGACATCGCCTTCGACCCGGACGGGCGGTTGTTCGTGTCGACCTCGCGCGACGGCCGGGTGTGGCGCATCGGCGAGCCCGACGTCGACGGCGTGTACGACGCCACCGCCGCCTCCACCCTGGTCCCGTACGTCGACCTGCGCGTGCTCACCGACGATCCGGAGGCCCGGGTGGGCAACATCGCCTTCGACGAGGCCGGCCGGCTCTACCTCTGCTCGGGCAACTACGACACCGACTCGCCGGTCGGCGGCGTGATCTACCGGGCCACCGAGCTCGACCGGTCGGCCGGGAGCTGAGCCCCCGGTCGTCGCCTAGGCCTCGTCCTCGTCCGGCGCGTCGGGGTCGGGGTAGAGAGCGTCCCACCAGCGCGGATCGTCCATCAGCCAGCGCTGGAACCAGGCGACGATCGAGCGTGACCAGCGGTGGCGCTTGTCGCGCTCCAGGATCCAGTGGTCCTGTCCGTCGACCTCGACGAGCTCCACCTCGCGTCCGAGCAGCTTGAGCGCCACGAACATTTGTGTGCTCTCGCCGCGCGGCACGTTGGTGTCGTCGGTGCCGTGCAGCAGCAGCAGCGGCGTGTGGATGCGATCGGCCGAGAACAGCGGGCTGCCGTCGACGTAGACGTCCGGACGGTCCCAGGGGAACGCCTCGGCGCTCGCCACGCCGCTGTAGGCGTAGCCCCAGAACCCCTCACCCCAGTAGGAGGCGATGTTGCTGATGCCGGCGTGCGAGATCGCGGCCGCGAACAGATCGGTGCGGGTGACGAGCGACATCGTCGTGAAGCCGCCGTAGGAAGCGCCGATGCAGCCGACCCGGCCGGGGTCGACGAACGGGTGCGCGGCCAGGAACAGCTCGGTCGCCTCGACGATCTCGTCGACCGGCTTCTTGCCCCAGCCGTTGACGTGACGCGCCGCGAACTCCTGCCCGTAGCCGACCGCTCCGCTCGGCTGCGGGACGAACACCACGAATCCGAGGCTGGCCCACCACTCCATCGGGTAGCGTCCACCCCACCCGCGGGTCACCGGGAAGACGCCGCCGTAGTAGTGCACGATGGCCGGGTAACGCAGCTCCGGGTCGAAGCCGGGTGGCAGCACGACCCGCCCCTGGACGACGGTGCCGTCGGCCAGGTGAGCGTCGAACGGCTCGACCGTGCCGACCACCGAGGTCGGCAGCGTCGGGTCGCCGCTGCCGACGAGCGCCACGGAGGTCGACCCGGACAGACGCCGGGCCGCCGCGTGCGGCGCCACCCACTGGTCCTCGGCCACCCAGGCGAGCGTGGAGCCGTCGAACGACAGGTCCCAGTCCGACACCGCCGGCGCCACGTCCAGGTCGACGTAGTTACCGGAGTCGGGATCGAGTCGGAACAGGCGACGTCGGTCGCGCACCACGGCGTCGAGGTAGATCGCGCCGTCCTGGCGGCTCCAGTCCACCGACCCGATGGCGCCGTCGAACTGTCGGCTGAGCGGCAGGGCGCCACAGCCATCGGGATCGACCAGGTAGAGCTGGGTCTCGTAGTCGTTCGGGATGGCTCCGTCGGGAAGGGTCGAGCCGAGACCATCGAACGCCGACGGACCTCCGAGCACCAGCAGCCGATCGCCCTCGGGGCTCCAGCGCACGCCTCGCAGCCACGGGTCGGCGCACACCCGGGTCGACTCGAGCGTGACGAGATCGATCAGGTGGAGCTCCTGAAGCAGATAGGGCCGGCGGGTGAGCTCCTCGCGATCGCGCAGCACCACCAGGCGGCGGCCGTCGGGCGACACCGACTGGGCAGCCGCGCCGAGCAGCCCGGTGGTGAGCCGGCGCGTGGCGCCGTCGGGCCAGCTCGCCGCGAACACGGTGGACCGGTCGCGAGCGCCGGTCACCCGGTCGGCCAGACCACGCAGGCGGTTCACTCCGTCGGTGGGCGGCTCGGCGTCGGAGGACGTGTCGTAGACGAGGGTCTGTCCGTCCGGCGCCCAGAGGTGTCCCCCGAGCCCCTCGACGTGCTCCACCAGTGGAGTGGTGGTGCCGCGGTCGAGGTCGGTCACCCAGAGCGTGCCGTGATCGCCGTCGCGGGTGGTGTACGACAGCCGTCGACCGTCGGGAGACCAGCTCAGACCGCCGACCGCGTCGACCGCACGCCAGGTCCTCACAGGTGACGCCTCGTCGGTCCGTCGGAGCTCGATCCAGCTCTCCGAGCCGCCGCCGGGAGGACGTCGGCGCAGGGTGACGGCCGCCAGGGAGCCGTCGGGCGACAACGACACCGAGCGTACCTCCGGGCCGTCGACGACGTCGGACAGGCCGAGCCGGCGCGGCCGATCCGAGCCGATCGCGAGGCGATCGCGGTCGCCTTCGTCCGCGAGCTCCACCTCCCCGACGATGCCCCAGGGGCGGTCGCAGTCGGGGTCTCGGACCAGCTCCAGCATCAGGCCGTGGGTGCCGGGCTCGAGGGTCAGCTCGACCTCGAACGGCTCGAGCTCCGTGTCGCCGTCGGCCTCGTCGTCGCAGGCAGCCGCCCGATCGCGCTCGCCGGCGGTCTCGCCGTCGAGGCGGACTCGGACCAGGTGGTGAGTTCGGACCTGGAGCTTCACCTCCAGGTGGCGATCGGTATCGAGCACGGTCCACATCCAGGCCACGGCTGCGCCGCCGGAGCGGCCGCCGGCGAGCGGCACGTGTGCGTCGACGCCGGCCCGGGCGGGGACCCACGCGGCCTCC
>JAAAKM020005914.1:0-10796 GCA_010016025.2 Alatinidae sp. Z8VKAUB7J3 | reverse complement strand
ATGGAGACGGTTAATTGTTCCTAAATTGACTCTGGCCTGTATTTTCTTTCTTGACGTTTCGTATACTCAACTATGGTTGTAAATCAATTTGCGCGATAAATACATATTTGGACGATTTTTAGCACATATATATGTATAATTCGGCAATTTTTGAGCACATAAATACATATTTTTGCGATTTTTTAGCACATAAATACATATTTTTGCGATTTTTTTGCACATAAAGCCACATATTCAGGCTAAATAAATACATATTTTTGAATTTTTTTACCACATAGATTCTGGCCTATGTTGATTACATACGCGGCTTAATATGACGTAATAAGGTATTTCTATATCAGGGTAAACCCTAACGGATAGAGATCTCTACATTAGATTTTCTTTTTGTGTATACTTCCCTTCCGTCCGCATTCCCTTTAGATCTTTGCCAGGGCTTATTTACGGCCGTCCATCAAATACTTCGCACTCCGATAGCATTTACTACAATTGTTAGATAACAGGTCAAATCTATCGTTGATTCCAGATCAGAAAGACAGAAATTGCCCGTTTACTATCAATTACAAATTTTAGTGCACGAGGTTCCTGGATCGATACCAATTAGCAAAGCACGTTTCTGGTAGTTTTTCCTATTTTGAAGTAACGCCAGCATGAACGAATTTGGGTAGTGCATGCCTTGGGTGTTTGTATATCAAGCCATACCATCGTAGGTTTTCAGTTATGATAGTTAAATCTGACGGGGTGTTTGTTGTATTAGGATTTACCCTTTTGCTTTTCACAGCCTACTACCCTGAGACACGAGTGAAGACGAGAAGCTTCCGTCATATATTTACATTACATGTTACAGCAACACAGCGAGGTTCCTCTCACCAAAAAATGAGTGCTATTAACATCTATTCCGAACTTATAAGTGGAAAGAAATAGAAGAAGCTTTTCCTGAAAGCTCTGGCAGAGGATTGAGAACTCTAGAAGAACGTATCTCATGTTTATATGCATAACGCCGCAGGGATTTATACAGCAGCAAGCACATCGGCTAGCAGTCTCTCAATCAAAGACTCCTGATGAGCAGAGGGGCCGATATTAAAATTACCCGAAATAAACAGAAAAAACACCAAACAGGCTAACTAATAAATAAAGGGCAGCTGGGGCGTCCAAGGGCAACGCTCCTCAATTTAGGCTACCGGGCTGAGAAGCAAGCCATGAGGCTGGCTCAACCACCCAGTAGGATAGTCTCTCCCAGATTATGGAAAGCATCTGCCATCAATGAGAACAGATACTGGGATATTTCTAAAACCTCACCCCTGGTTAGCAGAGGGTGAGGACTCCCCGGAGGGAGATTAATCTATCCCAATGAGAACAGATACTACACCCATTCCTTGCCAAATGGCCGAGAAGGCTGGCTGGCCATTGCCTAAAATGGAAGAGAATCAACTGACTACAAAGACATTTTGTTACTTTCTTGCGACTATTTTAGACACAGTACCTTACAGACAATGATGCTCAATAGCATCCTTTACAAACCAAGGCAACCAACAATGGGTGCAACTATATTACAATTTTCCATATCAAAAGAATTCTAAACAAGGTTCGATTTGTCATAATACACTAAAAGGACACACGAGAGCATAAATCACATTCCCAGATGCGTAACTTAACTCATTCTATAATACTCAATTTTCTGTTTTCAATTTACAGTAACACATAAATAGTTTCGAGAATTCAAAGTATACATGGCTGTCAGTTAACAATATGACGTTTAAGTGAAATGTCAATTTTCAAAAGCAAAGGATAATGATAGATTACAAAATAGGCGGCATTTCTTATAGAGCAGGTGGGGTCCCTAACATACTTGTGACGAACATCTAATTTTCGTTCTATATATCTACATCTTGTATCCCTTAAACTAAAATCCTCAACATGATACCTACTGTTAGGGTCTGTGCTCTGTGACGAAGGAATGATCCTACAGAACATACCCTACCCTCTCATATTGCTAACATATTACTCTCATATCTTTTTTATATCAAATACACATGTTCTTTTGCCTGTATTATAGAGACCCTAATCTCCCTTAAGTAAAAAAATCGTACCTAAATCTATTGCAATCTTCTTTACGTAGCGAAAGACCTACATGAAAAGTACGGGCAAAAATTAACGATAACGTTAGTAAAAATGACAGTTTTAACGTTGCTGTTATGATCTATTTCATTTTCGACATTTCTGGTTCACCTATTAGACAATATCACAGTGAAAGTTTCCATTTTTAAAAAAACATTCAAATTTATAAACAAGAAATACGAAAACGTTAACAAGCAATGTAACGGCTTCTTTTCGCAAGGCCGGAAAAAATATATAAAACATCAACATAAATGGATTTGCGTTTAAGAGAAATTGACGAAACATTTGAGGAAAGACTTGACGAAACATACAGCTTGAAGCCAAACAGTGTTTCTTTCAAACACCGTGCAACACCCAATTACGGAAACGAGATTCATTCCAGAAAATTCTGATGACTATGAAGAAGCTATGCACGCATAATTCATACGGAAAAACATTCTATACAGAAAACGGTGTACAGTGTCAATGAAAACATCGCCTTTACTCCCTAAAATATCAGCAACCCCTAATCTACGATTCCGATTCTGACCCCTCTGCTTCTATTGTCAGGATATGCTAATTAACGTAAACGTAAAATAACTATTCCACTTCATCTTAGGAACAACCCTTCGGTAACTACGGGTTAACAATTAGCAAACCAAAAACCAAAAAAAGGTAAACATTTAATATAATTGGATTATGTACTTTTCACTGAATGATGTAAAGGGCATGTTCCTACTGTATTCTAAACACTCACATTTCCGGGCAAAATAAGCCTGATAAAACCATAGGAAATATTAAAAACAAAACAATGTATTAATCTTGTGACATAAGAAATAAAGACTACCCTTCACTGCATTCAGCTCCTTTTTTGGTTGATACATGATGCTTTTGAGTAGTTGTGGTAGGGTGTCGTTGGACTACAGTGGGCTCTGTCCAAAATGTTTTCCTAGTTCAACAGAAATTTGGCTGCACTTTTCGACTGCATATAAAATTTACACGTCAACACTAAATCTTATTTCCGTCTCAGTGTCAACCTTGTACGTAGCGTAGCCTTCAAACCACGATGATGCATTGCATGTTGCACAAGCTAATATTATGGGCAGATATTATGGTCCCGAAGTAGCACTCCATTAGCCTCTATTACAACGTAGACGCGTCTCTGTACTGGGCTTTCGGACCCTATGGTGACCATAGTTCTCCAATCCATGCTTTTTACGCTTAAGTTTGGATTACCAAAAGATTCCATGAGTATGACAAGATAGGGCATGCAGTCTAGTGCTAATTAAGTGCGCCTGGACTTTTTGAGTTATTCTTTTTGTGGCATGTAGCGAGTTGCAGGGGTCCCGAACAAATGAAAAACATTAGGTAGCAGCGCGTTCTGGCAGATAATGTTAAATTCTTTACGCCTCCATCAATATGCCTGACCTTTAAATTAGAAACTTACAATTCATGTTTTGTTTAAAAATACTTGCGCACGACCAGCATTGTGTGTTTGAGTCAAATAGGTTTAAAATGTCTTCAGCTTTGGTAAGAAAACATTTTGCGCTATTTTCGGAAAACAAAAAGAAATGCTAAAAATGGGGGCGAAAATCTTAACATTATAACATGGAGTTTTACGTCTTCACGTATACTCAACAAGGCCCTTATCTTATAATTGGTAGCAGCTTTGCTGCTAACAAGAACGATGTCTTTACGAGCTCCATCTTTTGCCCGACACGGGCTTAAAACTCTAATTTATGTTCCTCTTTTTCCTACTTAATTACGAGTATTTTCATGTACTAATATACCATATCCCCTTCAACATTCCTGACATTTCCCATATTTGCGTAACGCAATCGCCTCTGGTCTCCGTCTTGTCCCGCTTCTCTAACAAATTCAAATAGTCAACAAAAGTTTCCGAATTGGTGCAACAAGAATCTTAAACAAAATGGATTCACCGTCCTCTTACACAAGAAAGAGTCGTCTATTCAAAAATCGCACCTTATATTTTTTCACACTGAAAACTGAAAATCTGGCATTGGAATATTTTAAGAGTTAAGCGAGTTCGTATACAATAACAGATCGTCAAAACTAAACGAAAAATGATTCCCGTTAATTCTCTATGGCTCTAAATGTCTCATGATAGAAACAACCACAACTGTTTATATGGTATCGTCAATGTCAATTTCCTAGAAAACCCCCTAGACCCTCCACCTACACAAGGCAACTTCAAGAAACACTTTCGACTACTTTCATTACAGAACAAAGGAAATCCCTTTAAATGAAGAACACTGTAAACACTTGTAACCAAAGGTGCATAAGAAATTGGACTAGTTGATTGTCCCAAATAGAAGGTGTCCATCGTAAGGAAGGAGTGAGGCAAGAAACGGCAGTCGAATCCAGGCATCGCGGAAGGATGGGTATTCAAGTAATACTTGCGTCCGTATTGACAGTGAAGGTACAACATTTTCTTAACTACAATGACACCTGTTTAAGATTCATCGATCCGTATATTTTCGAGTGGACAAAAAGTGGGTGCCTGAAATTGGAATACGTTATCGGTTGTACTAATACCTGTTCTATCTGTAATATTTTTCAATACCTTCTACAATCTCTGTAGAGTTAAAAACAAATTACAAGGCACAATTATACTTAAACATGATAATGCAAAATAGTTGTGGAATACGTAGTTTCGTAAAATAAACATAAAGGCATTCGTCCGACGCTTTCTGCTTCAATTAAAAAGCTTCTAAAATAAGGAAATATGTCCAAAAACTGTGTGTGACGTTTATGAAAATACACAACAACATAAAGCGTTAGACGCTCTGTACAATACCTACACGGTGACATGTCAAAATCTGGAGCTAACTGAACCACAACACCGAAAATACTAATAATAGCAATCCGTCCTGATAAGAAATTTCTCCGATTCTAACGCGATAAGTGCATAAGATCCAGCATCGAATAAACTTTCGGAAATCGCTAAGGCGCATATTGCCATGCAAGCGTCATCTCCTCTTGCTGAAAATTTGTTCTGATTTTAGAAATTTCTTGAACTAGGGCTAAATATATTCATTTTAACGATTTTATGAACGATCTTTACTACATTGTTGACTATAGCGACAAAAACGCAACACTCCTCCATTTAACTAGAAGCTTTTCGTTTTTCTAGCAACCTTAAACCAGTGATGTGTAATAATCAGCACCATTTATATTCACCGTCACTGTATAATTTCCCATATCACTATGGGGTCGTCGTATTGCATCCTTCACACGATCCATCTGTAGTCTATCTACCATCCATTCAACAACTGATTGTCGGATAGCATTCTTGTCCGGTAAACTTTTGCTGCGGCCTCGACGTTTGCTATTTGATGGTCCTTTTCCTATTTCCCTCAAGAGTGCTTTCTCTGTATCGGCAGAATAACCTGACCGGCTACTGCTATCGGTGTCTTGAGAAAATTGACTATCATCTACCGGGAAAGCGAAAGGTTGAGGCGACCTATGTGGAGAATACGGTGATAATACACCCTCTTGGTTCAACAATCCATAAGATTTAGGTTCATTGGCATGATTGTATCGTTTGGGTACTACACTGCTTACGCAAGATGCCTCACTTTCAAAGCAACTATCATCACTACGAGGAACTTGAGGTAAATTATGCTCACGTGATAACTCGCTTAACGAGGTCCCAGGTGAAACACCTGCAAGGGAATAGTGATCTCGACTGCTGTAGACCGGAGCACTCTTACTGCCAAGAAATCGTATATCATCACTATTCGATGCACTAGCGTCCTCTATAATATCATCCATACTTTCTCCCCTTCTGTCACTGATATTGTTCCTCTTTGAAGAATGAAAAGTCGAATAACAAAGTTTGGAATTGCATGGATAAATATTTGAGTTATGGTTTACTTCTGATCTTATCAGTGTTTCCATGGATGTATTCTCAGAATCTGTCGGATACTTCCTTTCAAGGGTGATTGGCGTCTTCAGTCCACCACTTTTACGACTTCGACTATTACAAGGACGAACTTGCAGCTCTAACTCATCTTCTAAATTCTCATGGCCTCTGCTTCCTGCACTTATACTATCATGGCCAATCACGTCTAAAGAATGTGTAAGATCAGATTTTGAAGGTGAATATGTGTGCTGGTTAAAGCGGAAAGGCAGCTCAATATCTATGGGTGTACCTGGTGACGATGCCAGTAAAGAGTGGCGCCATGACGTATTGCCGCCTTTAAGTTTAATCGATTTTGGTATATCGATTTTTCTTACTTTGGGAGGCTCGTGTTCTTCTTCTGAATTACCATTATTTGGTTCCGGCTCTGGTGAGGGGGTGCCATTACTTGTGCTGACTTCCTTGGTACAACACTTCCACGGTAGCCACCCTTCGGTAATATCTTGGTTCGGATGAAAGTACTTGTAGTAAAAAAGCATAGACATTACACCCAGTGCGAAGCCACCTATCACAACTCCGAACGCAGAATACATTAACGCCCCGTGAATAGTTCGATTGGGAAACCAAAACGCTGTCAGCACAAGGTTCTCTGCAAAGAAGACAGTGTAATAAGCTAGGATACGATGCCTCGTAGCACCCTCATGAATGTTAATAAAACAAAACACATATATCACTGATATCACCGAGTTAAATCCTTTCTCCAACAAACTTTCACAAACCTTACTTTCCGCTGGACAGAAGTAACTTTTTTCCAAACTAAGCCAAATAAACATGGCAGTAAAGTGAATTCCAACTACCAGAAAAATCCATGCTTTGAAAACTGACGCAAAAAGAACTAAAGCAGCAACGCGAGAAGCAACCATGAACAAACGATAAAAAATCTGGAAAATGTAGCCGAACCATGATAGTCCTTTGATAGCACAGCAAAGACGTAATGCATGGGAATAAGATGCAATAGCCCACGCAATTGATACTATAGAAGAAATAGCTGCAACAGCCGTTTGCCAGTCTTTCTCCGGTATAAATTTATTGAGCGTTACCAGAACGTATAGTTGTAGAACTACCTGCGGCCCAGATTCGAGAAACGCTTCGAATAAGCGCAGCATTGTGATGTCTCTCCATTCCGTCATGTAACGTAAATAGTCAAACGGATTCACTTCTTTTGTAACATATGTCTTGCATCCATAATAAAATGCGTTCAAATACCTGAGAAAGAAAAACAAGGTGTAAGAGAGATGGTGAAAAAATTCTATGTTGAATAGCCACGTTTCTGGACAGCTGAATCTCGCGCGGATCATGTCTAGCATGTGTTCTTCCGGTACCTAACGTATCCTAAGCACCCCTTTGTACGCAGCCCGGTTGCTTCACCTGAGCTTTTGCAAAGCAAAAGTAAACTAATCCCCTAGTAGTCCCTCAAAGATCCCTGGTGAGCAGTGGCCCTGATATTGAAAATACCTTAATGAGACAATAAAACCACCAAAAGGGCTAAATGGATATTTTCAGCATTTAAGGGCAATGCAATTCAATTTGGTGTACCAAATAGAGAATGAAGCCATGAGACACGCTCAACGGCCCGGTAGGACCGCCTTTTACTTAAACTGCCATAGATAAACAGTAAAACTTACAAACAAGTTATGAAGCTTATCAATGACTGGTAGTTGGAGGATCTGAGGGCAATGCCCCTGCATTTGCGAATTTCATGCGCCCCTGTCAGCCTGGCCTTGATCTTAGTCAAACAAGTTTCTTATTGGCAGTAATCAATGAGAGAGTCGACTGTCTCTGGATGTCTTTGGTAGCAACTGGTGAAAGGTGCTCATATAATATTCCATGGAATGGTACTGCCAAGAAAACACTGTTTATATAGATATATGGCTTTGCTTTAATCAAGTTAACAGATAAACTGTTGCCATGTCTAAGAGAAGAGCCCAGAACATAGCTGGTGGTAAGCCATAACCAATGATTGTATTGATGAGGTGGGTCATAAGCAGTACCAGGGAAGATAAAACTGTTAAATTATTACAAATGCATTGAAACGTTCACCACGTGTACCATCAAGGCAATGTCCAAACAAAAATTTAATTTTCACGCAAAATCAACAAGAGATGTTTTCGATTGTTACCTAAACACCATCGTAAGGGTATCCACCACACCTTGAAATATATGTGAAAATCAAAAAGCTCAACCAAATTAGAAAATTTACCTAAGCACTGATTATAGTAAAGGACTTCCATTCAGGCATCTTTATGCTTCTACTTTTTACCTGATAAAGTCTACAGATAATATTTGTAAATTGATTTTGAAGGTGATTTTGTTTTAATGTTTCTGGCTGGTGGAAGAACAGCCTTATTTGGATTTTCTACCAAAGTTTCTTCCTTTCTTCATCATTACACACTGCAATTCTTCCAGAGAAAAGAGTATATTCTATTGTCTGCTACAATTGCATTGTTTTGACTATTAATTACTTAGTCAATTAACGTTTTGCTTACTTCAAATGAAACTAGGCAAGCAAATCAAAGGTAATTAAGTGATACTTCCCATGTTTTTGCATCTTTAACTGCTATGCTTGATATACATATCTACTATATGATCAACATATATATTCAAATGCTCTATGATATAATGTCTTCAGAAATAAATAATGTAGCAATGAAATATTCAAGAAGGTGCCTCTTATTTCTTGATTGGCCTCCTTCTTAAATCACCTCCTGTGGCACTGCTACCTAGGGCTGTTTTCAGGTGTCGCATTCCATACTATCATTGACAAGTCATTATCACCATTATATGCTAAGTGAGCCACAACACCCATGAATTGAGCACACCATCCATCACAGAAGATAAGAATAAAGTGTTCCTCTGGTAGCCAGTTATAAATTTTACCAGGTTGACCTCAGGTTAGAGACTATTCTTAGTATGTTTCTCTAGCTCAGGTTTCTGATTTCTCATGTGTCAGGGACACCAAATTCCAAACCATAATTATAATGGACTTTTGTATACTTTGTGTTGAGCTATATCAGGGAATATGGTTTTTACATTTTGTGAGCTAATTCCGGTTCAAAAAATTAATATGAAAATTGCCAATCCAGAGAACAATTTTTCAGATACACCATAACACAGAATCAACACTGTGACATAAGACTATGAACTGATCATCTCTAACAGTAAAAAGCTGGTGTATTTCTATCATGTACAGCCTTCATAGAGTCCTTAAGTGTGACATCACAATTTCATGAATACCTGAAGTTTGCTAATAATTTGGACTCATTACATTATGAACCATATCTTGAACTGTCATCAAGATATTCCCTTTCAAACTTTACATCGTGCCTACAAGACTTCATGAACTAAGCAAAATCAACAGTGTTTCCTTACAGACTTCTGCATACTCAAACAGCCACTTCTTACAATTACTACTTAAAATGATATTCACGTCTTCTTAGAAGTACTTTCTTGCATTACAGACATCTTGGTGTGATCGCTGTTCTATGGTATCAGTCACTTTATTCTTTATGGATATCAGATTAAATTGCAAATTACTGCAGGCAATATTGATAAGCAAGTGGCAGTGTCATACATCATACCCTTAGCAGTGAACAAACTGTTATGTGCTCTCCTACATGATTGAAGAGGGGTGATAAATTTCTTGTCTTTGGTAAAAGCATTCTCTATTTCAATTAAATACTACATTATAGGAAATAGTTTTCTTAAAATGTCTACCCCACCTACATTATGACCCTCCACAATAAGCGCTGGTGCTATGGTGGGTGGTGGTGCAACACCCCACCCCTGGTACTGCTCCAAAAGTTGGTAGTTGGCAAATTAGGATCCTCAGTCAGCAAAACTTGCAAATGCTTCAGAAAATATTTTCGGCAAGTTTATGTCAACAAATTTGCTCCTCTGTCCTTTTTTGTTGCAATATCTTTTAAGCTCTTAAAAATTCACAAGTAAAATTGTGTCACAAATAGCCCAAGCTGGTGACATGTCCTATCAACCACAACCACATAAGTGCGACCAAAGATAATGAAAGGGGGTTCCCCCTTCCTTTATCTTTAATGCAACAAGTAATCAACCGGAACACTTGCGAACAACACTAGTCTCAAATTGTTCTGACAGAACTCACAAATGATGGTGCTGGATCATTCTATGTTCATGTGTTGTTGAAATGGGCAACAGAAAGGCAACAGAACAAAGCTACATTGTCTTGTGAAAGGATGTCACAGAACCTTTGACAATGATTATCATATGTTGCACAACAAACAGTTTCACCATGATTTGATTGAATCTGGGAAACACATTCCATACGAGACAGTGGGAGCGCCAAGCCAAAGCCAGTTTTTTGCAACCAAGTTGACGTCGCCTGCTCTCAAGGTGAGATTATGTTAGTTTTTTATGTCTTATGCATCGTCCAAATCATTCCTGTAGCGACTGTACCCCTGGGGTGGGCCTGAAAAAACATGGCTCCATTACTCTGGTGATATTTCCTTTTTCATACAATTTGCACATTCACACCCCTTACACATCACTCAAGGGGCCATTCAAAAAGTATGTGCACTCAATTTTGGCCAACGTTAACCCTCTCCCCCTTGTTTTCTTTTGACAAGGGTAAAGTAGCCACTGTACCCCTGGGGTGGGCCTGAAAAAACATGGGTCAATGACTCTGGTGATATTTCCTTTTTCATAAAATTTGCACATTCACACCCCTCACACGTCACTCAAGGGGCAATTCAAAAAGTATGTGCACTCAATTTTGGCCAATGTTACC
>JAAAKM020005912.1:0-10797 GCA_010016025.2 Alatinidae sp. Z8VKAUB7J3 | reverse complement strand
GAAGCGCCCTCACGTTACGCTTGTTCCAGCAAGACCCGAAGCGGCGGGGGGGGGGGGGTTGCCAAGTTAGATACTGTAGTATCACATATCTATCATCGATATATTATGTTTTAATAAACTTCTAAACATTGAATCATGTTGAACTGAGTTGAAAAAACATTATGATACGCTGTGTTGTGTTATGACACAAAAGTGAATCAATCTACTAAATTTTGCTTACAACAGAACATTCTAGAAGCTTACCGAACAAAGAATGTACTAGACTGTTCTATTAGCATCAGGATTCTAGCAGGTTCTAGAATGTTGTAGAATGTTATAAAATGTTGTAGAATGTTGTGGAATTTTTGTAAAGTCTGGATTAGAAAAAAAGTTTAAGACTGATCTAATACGACTGCCATAGTTTGAGGAAAAACTAAATCTTGAATTCCAGCTTTTAAGGCTTCACATTCTCAAATATGTCCTATTTCTAAAAATAATGCATAAAATGCGTTGCCCATTATGTTTGTCTTAAAGTCCGAAGTCCTTAGTGTCGAAATACAAAGTGGCATTACAATGCATTGCAATGATCCAAAAGTACAAATCCTGACATGATAATAGAATTTGATCGAGCTGAACTGTGATTGTACAATAGTCACTCTTGCTACGTACATCATTTAAGGTTTTGTTGCGTATTGCATTGACGATTGGCTTAGTTTATTTTGAGTTATGATTTTGTAGAACGAACCTGTCACCTCTTGCAAAGTCACGACGATTAAGTTTCTTCAGAACGCAAATCCCCTGCACTTTTTTCTGCCTTTAATGCACTCTTGTCTACTGTAGGCCCCTATACTACAAATACAACATTTTTCACTCCATAATGCCCAAAAAGGTATAAAACTT
The DNA here is from genome assembly GCA_010016025.2 of Alatinidae sp. Z8VKAUB7J3. Classification (NCBI taxonomy): domain Eukaryota; kingdom Metazoa; phylum Cnidaria; class Cubozoa; order Carybdeida; family Alatinidae; species Alatinidae sp. Z8VKAUB7J3. The sequence goes on along the minus strand of JAAAKM020005912.1, from coordinate 9,918 downwards.
ATCCAAGTAGAATATTTTCTTGGTTTAATAGTAGAGATTATTGAAAATAAGCTTAAAATCTTCGAAAAGAAAAATTTGGGGTTTAAAGGGCGAATTGAACTGAAATAATCCTAAACTGGCCACAATAGTTTCGAAACTTCCGTAGGCAAAATAACGTTCCTATCATTACTAGCACTCAACTGCAAAGAAATCGCGATGCGGAATAATTTTATCACGGTAAAAGTCGTTGTATAAGACTCATATCAGATTGCTGAGGGTTGTTTTTGAAAGTAACAAATTACGAAGAAGACCACGTTAAGCAACTTCGTTACAAACATTTACAAAAGACTAAATCTGGATTCTTATGAAATGAAAGTTATCGCCGACTGCTTACCATAACATAATAACATAGGAAAACAAGTAGTCAGAAGAATCCTGATCATGACAAATCTTTTTGAAATTCTACCAAAGTTATACTACCACTGCCCTCAGAAATATCTCTAGTAAGCTTAAAGATATCAATTCTCGTTAAAATGTATATACATAAACTGCGCCTCTCTACCAACACCATCATTTCATATCAACAGTCACCGTCAGAAAATGTCACGTAGAGCTACTTTGTCAGGCAGATTCCGCACAACTCGTCTATCGGACGTCTAGGGAATGACGCAATGCCGTGCAATAATGACACTGCAACTTTCGAGCCAGTGATGACACTGCAACTTTAAATGATGATACTGCAAATCACTAGCCAATGATAGCCGTGTATCATGTCTGCCAATGACAACACTACAATTTGATAGACAATGGTAGCCGTGCAAACTGATAGCCAATAATAGCGCTGCAATTTAATAACCAGTGATGGCTGTGCAACATGTTAGCCAATGATGACACTGCAAACTACCAGCAAGATAATGACATGGCAACTTTAGAGCCAATAATATCATTGAAAGTTATTCATGGCTGATCGAAGCGGGTTTTACTTAATGTAAGGCATAACTGTTCCTATCGGCGAGACCGACAAGGGAAAGAAATGGTAATGTTAACCAATACAGAACCTACCAAGTTAATTTACTGTGAAATTTGCTGACAATTTGTTACACTTGACTACCAGGCACATTCACATATTCACAACGGCTAAATAACACTACAAGACTGGCTTCTCCAACTACAATTACGGACTGGGAAGCTGCCTGCTGTAGCTTCTGTTTTCCCAATTTTACTACTGATTTTGTGCTGTTACGTACACAATTGGTGGCGTTCAGAACTCTAATTATTTTAAATAATTATCTACTTATTTTTATGCATTTATTTTTATACATAGTTCATTTATACAAAATCTGTTGAACTGCAAAATAGCTCGAATCCCAGTTACTTTAAACGGAAATTATACGTTTGTAGGCCTATATAAAAATATCAAAAAGTTTCATAAAGAAGTATCTCAAAACGTTAAAATAATAGTCTTCATTAATTGATATCATAAGCCTATACAATTTTAATAAGTATAACAAGCATAATTTAGTGGGCTCTTGACAGAAATAAGTAAATAAATATATAGACAGTTTTGAGTCAGAAGATAGATTAAGATTTTTGGACTCAAATCTATTTATGCTCTACACTTCTATGTGTTCAACGATGTTTCAACGCTAGACTAGTGTAAAGACATGTATACATATATCATAAACTCATTACTATTTTTATTATTGATCTTATTATTATATTATTATAAACTTGCAGAGGTAGCATTGCGCTCTTCTTATTACCTTTTTTGTCGAAGAAATAAACATTGGCCATGCCCAGAAAATCTAAATTATCACTAAATCAGGACATTATCTTTATTAATCTATTTTTTAAACTTGTATTGACTTTGCGTCTTTGGTTATCGCCATCATCGATCTTGTTTGTATTGTTATTAGTGTTGTTATTGTTATTATCCACTACTATAAATCTCACTGTCCCTATCATGCCGGGTGAAGGGTAAGAATTTTATATCTTGTAAACGTTATTACTGTAACTGTAATTTTTACAGAAAGAAAAAAACGGCAATGAAGTTTTACAAAAAACAAATTATTGTTATTGTTATTTACCTATTTATCTATTTACGTAGGCCTACGTGCTCTACTACTACCAATGGATGACTTGGCTGCTTGTTCCAATGAAGTCTTAAACGTAGAAATACAAGCAAGCTCTGACAAGTATTGATTGGTGTCCAGGTGAACACAGAAAGGTGCAGTCTCTTTACAAAGTATTTAATGATTGTAAATAGCAATCTACTATTAATCATCCTTTCTGTCATAACATGTCTAGCTTTGTACACGTCTTTCGCCCGCGGATACAATGAAACGCCGTGCTAGCGGTTCCGAACTTGATGATTAATACATAACTAACATTGGCTTTGCTTAGTCAGCGGAAACGCCGCTTGGGAAGCCTGGCCAACCAATTGCATACAATATGTCCGAATTCTGGGTTGAACAAAGAGTTTCTGATTTGAGTCACGTACTGATAACGATTAAAAGTGCATGTGATAGAGCATGCTCAGTGATAGAGCATTCTCATAAACAGCCCTGTTGAATTGTTCAACGCCGAATCTAACACGTAGCTGTGTACACATATTCATATGCGTGTAATACACAGTCCTATATATCTTCTCGATTAAAAGAGTAATTCCTGAAACAACAAACTATGACTCAAACACTCTTAAACTTTTGGAGCTCATCATTAGGGGAGAATTGTTGACTGCAAAATTACTTAAGAGTAACTTACCTGAATGACTGATAAAACTCGCTTGAAAATCTATCCACGCACCTTCGATTTGCTTTTTCGTATACTTTAAATTTACAAAATGACCAAGATCTAGATATTTATTCCATTTTAAGGCCAACAAATCAAAATAATTAAGTCAACACCATTTAAATATTTTGTCTAAAAGTCATTGTTTTCACGTGCTTTTATTATCTTCTACCACATCTTCAGATGCTTCTGAGAATCTCTGCAATTAAAACTTTCAAAGTATATATTTAAATGATTCTATGTTAGTTTGTTTTTTACGCTCATTTTCTTGCACTGTTTACCCATTTACGCGGCTGGTTAAGATAGAACTGTCTCGTCCAAATTTTCGTAGAGATACTTTCCTTAACTTGTAACAATAAATTGATAAAAAGTTGAAATATGTGCATGCGACAGTTAAGTCGTCGATACTCTCAATTAACTACAGATCATTAAATTTGGATTTACAATTTTGACTCGGTAATTCTTGAAGTAAATTAGTCGAAACCATAAACAATATTTTTAAATTCTACACATATATTTGGCATGCCCAGTTATATACCATGAGTTTTCTAAAAATTTTGGAATTGCGTTTACAAAAAATGATGTTCTGAAAGTGATTGAAATTACCCTGAATGATAATATTATTACTCAGGGAAACAGACATCATGTTCCACAGTTCAACCGGAAAAGGTTTCGCTTGCAGTATTGCACGTATTGGGATCTTGCCTTTCACTAGATCGTGTCGGCCATGGAATGGTCACAAAGGCAACTTATGGTGTTTTTTTCCTTAGACCACAGCTGTACTAACAGCAGAAAACTTCCAACAGTAGGGGAATCAGAGCAGAAAGCCATTTCCTTCGCTCACATCTCTGTGATAGCAGCAACGCCGGCGGATTGACCGAAGTTCGCCAGGCGCTTTCATGTGCATTTCTACTGACGCATTTCCATTTTTTTTTTTACCCAAACGATACTATCCTGCCTCGATTCCCATCCACTATATTCAATCCTAAGACTATCAGAAAGTCGCGTAAACACGACTGTCAAAAAGACAGATAGACATTAAATTAAACGTGAACGAGTTGCTCTCCCTTGTTCATATTTCAAGTGGCAAAGGCTCTCATTCTCGCCCTCACTGTAAGGATAAGGGAAGAGTTTCGAACTTTCGTACAATTATCCTCCCCAGGCCACGATGGCTTTAGCAAAACGTTCCATAACTTTGGCCACCTTGTTTGAACGATAATATGGGAAAATAAATTTAAAATAATTCTCTTCGCCGTCGCCCCCATCGTACCAAATCCTATCTTAGTCCTAATTACAAAAGTGTAATGATTCTTTTCTTAAAGAACCTTGCAAAACCCAGATACCTTCAAGGTCTGGGCTATATAACAAAATGCTAATTTAATATGATCATTAAAATTAAGGGCCATTAGATGAACTTAGTAATGAGTTGAGATTTCAAGCGGAAAGAAGCATTGGCAAGTACTACAAGTAGGGGCAAGACGCAAAGCCCCCTTGAACAATTGTGTAACAATTCCTTTGATGAAAATTATTGATCCACATGGAGTGCTTGTGTTTACTGCAACCCGTCGACTGTTTATAATGGAAGTAAATGACGTTGATATGTAGGCCTACTGTACGTAGCTCCTATTTCAACTAACATCAAGGTCCAAATAAAAGAATTTGAGGTAACCAAACAAGCTCTGACTTGGACTTTCTTTTGGTTCAAATGCTCAAACCTATGCATTGATCAAGTGGATAAGTAAGGAAAATGAATCCATTACGCTCATCTTGTAAGGCTAAATGCTGTAAATTTTTCTAAAAGTACTACATATGTTCCCAGTTAATACTTTAAATTTGTCCAACCACTTTTTGTGTCCCTTGCATAAGTGTTGTATTCTCTAAGGCATTTAAACAATAAAAGTCTCTTGAAAATTTTACATCGTAAAGGACCCATCCCAAGAAAGCTTAAGACGGGGAGATTAACCAAAAAGGGAGTGCAGGAATAATTATATTCTAAGCATATGGTAATCTGTACCCCATTAATGATACATTTCTAGCTTTTGAGCGTGGTATAGCTGTCACACAGCTAGCAAATTTGTATGTAACCCTTATTTCCTTCATATGTTCCATGTGTTTATATCATCTGTTCTTAGATAGGGGTATCAAATTAAAGAATGAGAAAATGCCCCCTCTGGGGCCCCTTTTTGGGATGGCCTTGCTGAAATGATTCAACACATAAAACAGATGCAATATATTGATGTATAATTAACCCTATTTCCATAAACTTTAAATGCAAATTCCCATTTCCACCCTTCCTACAAGTTAGAAACAGTTCTCCCGCCTTATTTTTTGCATGTATAATAGAGAAGGAAAGCAAAGTAGTGAACCACAAGTTTGCACTTGTTGTCTAAAAAAAGTAGTTGAATGAGGTAACTTTGGGTAAACATAGGATAAATACCTAATTGTCAATGAAATGAAAAATATCTCTCCATTTCTTATTCAGAGAGGCATACAGATGCCATATTTAATGTGGGAAATAATTTATTATCCACCCAAATGTATACTTTCAAAGAGGCACTGCCATCAGGAAAACATAAGTACAGAAATTCCTGGAACTGCAGCTTGGATATACAATATTGTTTTGAAATGGAATTCTACACTCTGTGTGTGAAATTGGGGATTTCCCTATCATGGCATGCAATTAACTTGCTTGCTTCAATAAATGACTTAATATTGTGTACTTTTCACTTCCTAGTAATTCAGTATTGCAGCCAAAATATAAAAGTTCAATTACTGTCCAGAGACTTGTTCAATGACTCTCCCCTGCTTTAGTGCTTCTGGTCAATGACAATAATGAACACAGGTGAAACCCTTTGGCAATAAAATACTTAAACTGTCAAAAGGGAGTTACTGGTAAATACCTTGTGTTAAAGCAGTTACCCCTTTGATGATTAGTAAAGAAATACAACTAATGGCTATCGATCTGTAACATATACTCAATTTGACCTTCAACTAGGTGAATACATCATAATACACAGAAATCTGGCCATACAAATATTGTACAAGAAGATACATTTGGTCATTGAGAGGTTTACTTTGCTGCCTCATATTCATAAATTATTTAAGCCAAAATAATATAAATTTGCAACTGACAATTGAGAACAATTTGGACACTTAAATTCAACAAAAATAAAGACAAAGCTGAAAGAAGGGGATTTATTTCTCAAAAGCTGCAGAAGCTCTATCACCTTGCCTTTTATTGTCTTGTATTTATTCTTAACAAGCCACTTTGCTGTCACTTGATACATATACATTTATTGTTGATTAAGTTATTGCTGAGTACTTGTAGTGAAGCTTGTCATTAAAACATACTGTCAAAATCTTAAACAAACAGTTTGGAGATCTATTCATCCTTCAGGTTACAATTCTTCAACTATATAAAAAATTGCATTATGTTAACTTTTAAGTTGTATATTATTAAAGATGTATTGAAAATATGTATTCTTTGAGATTTATCTAATATCTATGTGCATAGGGGAATGATGGCTACCTTGAGTAACTATATATGAAGGAGGTTTTAAGTTATGTTTAGTGAACTTGTAATATATCATGTTGGGGTTGCTTCAAATGCTGGGGCATACAGGTGATCATGTTAATTTATAAAATGAGAACAGAAGCAAACATATCATCTCTCATACATCAAGATACAATGCTGCAATATTATAATGTCTAAGCTGCACAATAACCCAATAAACATAAGCAAAAATATTATGCCATTTTTTTCAAAACTAGAATAAATTGTAGTAATTTAAACCACAGAAGATTTCAAAGATACAAAAAGTTTCAATAACTTCTAATAAGTAAAAAAGTTAAAATGTATGTCCTACCTTCCAAATAATGCACTGCTTTAAAAGAGTTGATTAACTTCTGCACAATAACTCTGAAAAAGTGTGATGTGGGAACATTTTGGAGATCTGTTGTATTCTGGTCATACACCACAATCTTTTCCCACTTCCTACCAGCACATTTTGCAGTTTCCAACAACTCAAGAATGCCAATTTTGTTCTGTTCCAGTCTTTTTTTAATCAATTTTGATGATCCAACATTGACTGAATTTAAAACATGACTATCATTATATTCCAAAAATGATCTGCTGTCTATAATTAATAGGTCCTTTTCTGGTTTGTGGCAATTTACCAGCTGAGCAAGTTCCTTACTGCAGATTGCTGTTACACATGACATAATGAAATCCATTTCACGTATCTTAAATCAAAGCTGATGGTAACCACCTTCTGGCTTGATTAAGTAATGATTGCTACAGTTGCTTTATGCCTTAAGGCTAATGCCGTCCTTTAAAATCCTATTTGGCTATACTTCTAGTAGCTACAGAAACTAAAGCAGGCTCCTTTTACAGGCCAATTACAAATGGTACCAACCACACAATTAAGTTTCTTGAGTTACTGTATTCTGCACCTCCTTACAGTGTAACAACTATCCAATAATTGAGCAAAATCACTTGCAATTTATATTTCAACCTAAAGTGGGGGAAATTGCATAATTTATTAGGAAGACAAGGATCGAGTCTGCAATTATTGTAAATGCAGAGATCAGCACTTTAGCTGGTCTAAGCTCTTAATGGTGCAAGTTGACATCTTTGAGCTTCTAAATATAACCCTGGACAAAAGCCAGCTGACAAAAAAACAATAAACTTGCTGATTACACCTCCAGCTATATCAAAGGAGCGGGCACAGGCATATCCACTAAAATATGACATTGTTTATATTATGATAGATCTATTTCGCGCATAAAGTGCATTCTCAGTCATTTCCCCCTCCTAAATACTTTAAACTACCAGACAAGAGCATAAAAGCTTCTAAGAATTCAACAGACTGGTAGGCTACTTAGGGATAACAACTGTAATGATGCTGCAATAATGACAGGCTTCTAAAGAAAAAGTTTTGGAAACTGTTGTATTTATGGGTCTTGCACCACTTAAAATATCAATACTGGTTTGAAATATAATGCTGAAGCATTTCGTCTTTTCATTTTCTCCACAGTAAATAACTCGATCAACTGGCTTGAATCCGAAGGTGAAACTGAACGCACAAGCTCACATGTATACAGTGGTGATAGGGCCTACTATAACTCTAAACCGAGTAAATTTAATATCGATCACTAGAAACTAGTGAGTTTCGCAATTTTTAAATTATTTACTACCAAAAAAGATTTTGATTAACCATGATTTACATTTTAAGGCTGTAGTAAATAAAACATAAAGAGTATTTGGGTTTTCAACTTCCTTGATTGCCAAGCATAAGCTAAACTATACGTCATCTGCTAAACCTTCAAGAGTTGCAGAGTAATTGTTTGAGAAAATTCCACTAATTGTGTTTAAGTTTAGGGACAAGGCCTTGGTGGGAATTATGAAACAACTTTCCCTGGTATACTTAGGTCGAACCCGTCATTTGAAGACATATTTCTACAAAGCCCAACAAATGAAAGCCAGAAGAAACAACATCATCCTGAGACAAAAATCTATGCAATGATTTCCTGGAAGGTGGTTACTGTAAATATATTAGGCCTACTAACCTTCGAATTATTTATCAGCAAATATTCTCACCTTCTTGACAGAATGCAGCCATACATGTATATTGACATGTTACGATTATCGGCAGAATTAGTTAGGCATGCAATAAGAATGCAGCAAATTACGTCATACTACCTTGAAGAGTTGTAAAATGACGATCAGCAAGCAGAAGTAATTCGAGTAGGATCGATCAAAACATAACTTAAGAAGAGCTGAAGGGCGTACAGCAAATATGTAAAATTGACCAAAGATAATGCATACCTGGTTCTCTTGGCCTTTAAGAATTTTTCTTAAACTGCCAAAAGTTGAAAATCTGTTGATTCTGGAGGCTAAAAATAGCGCAGAAGTAGCTGGAATGATCGACCTCCTCTTTCTCGTTGCCAAATTAACCCCAAAATAGAAGATGATGTAATGCACCAAATGAGACATTGTTTATGTTGTGCCCAGATCTCTAAATGTGCTGACATGCTGAAGATGAGGTTACCGGAAATGTCAACATTCAGAAGCGGCACCTTACTCAATAAAGGGCAGGTGCTCTTTGATTAGGGTTGGGGGGAGGGGGGAGACGGACAATAATAGAGCGAAAATTAACCTGAACTCAAGAGGTGATTTTGATTAATAAAATTTAGTAGCCTGTTTTAAAACTTTGTCGCCTGTTACTATTAACAGACATTTTAGGCCTTAAAAGTTACTGAACGCAAATAGTAGCGGATAGAAGTTCTCAAATTATGTCGATATAAAGCAGTGCTAGCTTTATAAGTAGAGATCACAGTCTCAGATGTTTTGAATAAAATAGACAAATAAGCAAACTCAGGACAGTTGCCGTTGGGGTACTGAGAACCAGGCCCTTACATTTAAAACCAGCTCCCGAACTCTTATGTCTAGGTAGAAACTTCATTCTCTGACTTAAATTAAGCGGTTGCAATATAAACCCCACACTCATCGCAACAGCCCCCTACCAAATAAGGTGATCCCTCACAAGTTTCTAACCCTGGCTACGGGCGTTTTTACACTTACGTCACGTCTCTTTCCAGAGTTTCGAAACAAGCTGCACTTTTCCAGTTCTCCCCAGATACTTCTGTTCCGATTTATATCTCTTTGACATAAGTCACCCCCTGTTGTTTCGCACTAGGTCCAGCACTAGTATTAGCTGTTGCCCTCTATACCTTGCTGTTTTCTGCTGAGGTTCCTGCATATCTAAGTTACTAGCAACCGGAACAGGGTGATTCCCACAGTGACCAACTAGTGTGATTCTAGGAAACAGAAACTCCTTATTTTACTTTTTTTTTATCTTAGCAGTAATTTGTCTGATTTTGCTGCTTTCAATTCCAGTGTGAATATATTGCAGTCATATCATACTGTAGGTAGCTATGATCTCACAGTCCTCTTTGCAGCTGATATTTGATATGAGTCCATTTACTGAGAGCCCTACATTGTGGAGCAGTATGCCTCAACAGGGTTCCCTGAACCCATTTCGTGGGTATTGAGATTTTAGAGGGGATAAAGTTCCAGTGTGAATATATTGCAGTCATATCATACTGTAGGTAGCTATGATCTCACAGTCCTCTTTGCAGCTGATATTT
>JAAAKM020005910.1:0-10798 GCA_010016025.2 Alatinidae sp. Z8VKAUB7J3 | reverse complement strand
CATCACTGCACTTTGTAAATAAAACAGCACCACAAACACCACAAATCATGAAAACCAAACAGGACCATAATCATGAAAATGAAGCTCAGCTTGAAGTTCCAGACACATTAAGTATGGTCATGACAACTCACAGGAAAAACATCCGGGGTCAATATGAATTGGAAGTTAAAACAAGTTCTCGTAGAAACCAGGTGTCTGTAGATAACTGCACTCCAAAATTTTCTCATTTAGGTGTGCAGATTTGATATCCTGGAAAAGATACATAGAGCAGGGTATCAAACAAGTCTGAGAAATGCTCCGACACAATTCAAAACTCTAGGACAGACGACCATGAACTAGGAGATGCTATTTCACCTTGAAGTCCACTTCTAGAGGATGCTAAGCATAACAAGCACCCCCCTGGCTACGGTACTATCTTCAGTTCTCTTTCAGCTGCTCCAGCTCTCTTGTCTTTGTAGATTCATACGCTGACTCGCTTCATGCCTTGAGTGACTTTCACTAATGACAAGAAAATTTTCTGTGTCCTTCAAATGTCACCCTTTCTTTACAGGTTTTCGTAGTGATGTTATTGTACTGCACCAATGGCCCCTAGGTCATAACTGAACATAGTACTTTTGATTTACTTCTCTTTTCGGCTAACACGTCCTAAATGAGACTAAGACAAGATTTTTATAAGAGACGTTTCTCAATGTGTCAACCATGGAGCAGTATTATAAGCTGGAAAACGTATTGGCAGAACTTTCCAAAATAATGGATTTGGAAACAATACTACATTTAGCCTTCAGAATAAGACTTTTTGTTTCATTTCATGAGCTTCATTTCATGAGCTTTCAATGCGGTACGAATTTAAGGAAACATTACAAATCTTTGAAAATCCTATGGTATTTTCTTCGTATTTTAGAACAGATAATGGACTACGTGGATTTCGAAGATCTTGTTTTCAAGAAAAATTAACTGACTACACGCAATCGCAGGGAGAAGAGAGGATTTGAAATTAAATCTTCGATGAAAATGCCTCTATTGTCACTACAAATAATTTTCACCTTACTATTTTGAAAGCTCTTTCCTCATCTTTATCACTTGAAGTTGACCTTAAAAAGACTGATCGACCATATTGTGATCTCTCCATAACTAAGTCAGATGACGCATAGAGTAAGATATTGATGACCTCTGGTGTTTGATGACGTTAAAAGCTAATGAGACAACCGGATAAAAAGTCATTCTCAAAACGAATTGTGATAAAGAAAAATAGCTTTGATATTCAGTCTATTATTATGAGACTTGATAGCTTGCAAATGCATGCGAAGCTGACAGGAATCGAAGCTCGTAAGAGGGTTTGGAGTTGTTCTTACTGTTTGATGAGAGGGGTAGTTTCTTTATAAATTGAGTCACTATCATAAGAAAATAAGGGTCTGAGTGACTGTAGTTACGACTAAAATTGTTGGAAAATGGAAAAGTGGACAGCTTCTTTCTCGTCAAAGCAAGAGGTTTACAGATCCTGTTTAAAAAGACTTATATTCTTGTGTGCAGATGATTTCCTCGCTATCCACTTTTTAAATCCAATCGACCAGACTTGCTTCATGAAAATTGCTAAATCGAGTTCACCTGAATGAAAATTAAGAATAAGCTAAGATTTTTGATAGTGTTGTATTCCTAAATAGGAGTAATTTTGAAGCCTAATTATAACTAATCTATTCCCTACTTTCAAATTGTTACTAAGCTGTGAAACGAAAATTAGTAACAAGAATCAAAGTCATAGTGACCAGTTTTTCTTTCAAATGAAAACAATTTTCTTACCTATAGAAACAGCAACATATTTACAGATGGTTTAAGCACGTTCTTTCTCCCTCTTTACATAAAAATATCGCTTTCCTTACATTCACAAACAAAAGTTGCTTACAAGATTGATCTTGTTTTGTAAGCATTGACGCCTACACATGAACTGTTTTGACTCTTTACATGGAATATTTATGGAATTGTGATACAAACACAAGTGAAAGAAACGGTGATTCCTTAGCTTCCACACGAGTAACATTTATGTTTTTCAGTGAAATGAAAGTAAACTTCTCAAAAATGTAACCTTTTCTAAAATTTATTCAACCAAAGAACATTTCATTGGAATAATAGCCATTGGTTGCCGGGGTTTTCTTCTTCGGACGTGCATAAACGTTGTAGGTTTCTTAAAACTGTTGCCACTATATTCTCGTAGTTCCTTTCATTTCGTAGTGCTTGATGCCACACAATATTCTCCCTCACTGAACAATGACCCTAGCTTCTACCTTGATGCCAGATGTTTTCAACAGATAGTAGAGCCAAAATATATCCTCACTATAGGGATTTTACACTTGACCAGCGCTTTCGCCGTCCTTGCTTTACTAATTGAGGTCACCTAGGCCTCTCATTATACGTTTTGATAATACGTTTGTCGCCATGGAAACATAAATTTCTGTTACGTTGTCTCGTCAAAAGGATGTGGAATGGTAATTTTGACTGCATGTCTTGGTTACTCTATGTTGCCAGATACTGTCTGTAGTTTAGTCTGTGATAAACTTAAAGCTAACGCATGGTGCGAATATCAGGGGAGAGAATAAAGCATTTTGTATGACTACATCTTGAGAGGTAAATCAAAGAAGCTGTAACAAAAGTGGAAATGCGTTGTGCAAAATGACAGCGAGAGTGCGCGCTGTGTAATCTACCGCACGTAAAGTTTTATTTGGTTTTACCATACTCTGGTTAAAATTTTGTTTACAAACTAACAGTCTGTTTATAAACTTAAGGCTTCTTTGATATTCATTATATAGGCCAAACTTTTCTTCGTACTTCTTTGGTAATATAACGCACGCATCAGTGAAGCATCTTTTTACATTAACTGTGGAACAACAGCGCCGCCAAAGGGACTTGGGGGGAATTGATTAAAGTTCCAATTTGTTAAGAAAACTGATAAGAAAACTGGAGACTCGGGTAGTGGTGTTGTTTCCGTTTTTAAAATGCTCTACTTTAATTTAATAAAAACTTACCTGCAACAATTTCTATAAATGCGTATCTAAGTGTTCAGATAAACAAAACTGAAAGCCTTTTGATCCCCTGGCGTTCTGGTACACCCCATTTGTCAGCGAGAAGCGTTGTTTACAGTTGAGATATATCGTAAATTGAAGAGGGCATTTCTAGTTCCATTATGCTCTCTTTTAGATCTTTGTAAATAAACCTGCTAGAGATCAGGTGCTACAATGTTCTCTGCCGAAGGCATCCTTTTAGATGTGGGTCTCAGCTGTGACAAAAGCGATTCAAGTTTTTCCATCTAATATTTGTCTCCTTGCATAGTCATCTGTATTCTTTTTTGCGTGCAGAGCCATGATAACACAACTCCACAACGTTTACCGGTACATCCTCCTTCTGGCTTTTGGTTAATAAACATTTTCCCATCCTATATATAAGGAAGGAAGTACAGGCTTCAACCCTTTTCTTGTCTGTCTTCCTTTTATCCTTTTGTTTGCCTCTCATTTTGTGCTGCATTAACCAACTGTTTCCTAATGACTGGACTATTGGTTGCAGATTATTTCGTCCGATTGATGTTACAGAGAAAAAACTATCTAGCAACCAGCTAGCCCCTGTTGGACAGACCGTTCAGCATACGATCCAGGTGCATCGCAAAAATCTATACTTCGGCCAACATTCCACTAACAGCAGTCTTTCTCTTGCTTTCTGCTCATCCCATAGAATTGAAAAGCAAGCCTTGTTATAAAAACTGGATCAGACAAAGAGATAGGTAAGCAAAACCTACAAGATCACTGACTGGACAAAGAAAACACCCCGAAACTTTTCACGGGACCCAAACTAAAGAAAGAACACTGAAAACATTCCCTCCATTTACACAGTGAAAGGTTGCGTACTTCATCTTAGTGGTTGCCACCAGATGTAAGTATCATTATAAAACGTTTTTTATTAAGAATTTCACAGAAAATAAGAAACAGGTATACTTTAGCATAGTTATACAGTTTAGTAGCATTGTTTTGTTGCTGTTGTTGTATTGTTTGTTATCTACTTATATCCATTAAGGGAGATGAAGGTCCTGTATATCGTCATTATTATAATAATTATTAGTATTTTAATCATTATTATTATCATTATCTTGGTGTACTAGGGATGGAATATCTTTCGTACTATTACTGTTAATTCCAGTAGCTCAATTGTAGGGAACTCGCTCCTGTGAGGAAAACGTCGCATGTTCGATCTCTCGTTCATGATGATCATCATCAGTGCATAGTCGTTGTCTTGGAAAATATTGTACCGCAAATAATATTGTCCCAATTATTCCTTTCTAAACACAAGATAATAGGCTCACGTATTGTAGATTCCAAGACTTGGTGAATAACAATGTTCGAGTTTACTCTCATATCATTAAAAGTTTTTGAGAGCCATGTTGTTTTCAGTCTGCCGGTTTGATGTCTCATTGGTTTAATGAAATGTAAAAGTGCTTCTTTAGCAGGCGTTTGAGCTAATAATCTCATCAGGGCTCCAAACGAAGAAATTCTCCTTTTTATGATGGGAATGTTCCAGGGTTTCATGTCGGTACGATTATATGAAGTATCAGTTGATATGAGGCGTCGCCAGTTCATTCGTATGACGTTTTGCAGCAGTCTTCGTTGGGAAGAAGAAATTTTGTCTTCAAGGGATTGGGTTAATCTCCAAAGCTCTGAATTGTAAAGAAAAATGCTTTCAACGTATGCTTTGAAAATTGCAGACGGATGCCTTCACTGATGTATTTACTTTTAAAGATGTTCTTAAACTGTCAATGTCAAGTCCTTTTCTGCGTTTTGTATCTTCTTTTGTGTCTAGCAACAAAACAAATATCTTACATTAGTTTCAGTTTTTGTCTGATTTTCTCTCAATTTCTCCCTTTTTTTTCGTCTGATACTCCTCAGAGTACTAACGTCAGGATGACCGAAATGAAGTGTGTGAAAGAGTATACCCAACTGTATTTTAAAGGAGACAATCAGAAATTGGACTGCCTGAATGGCTTGTGTTTTTGGACCAATCAGCGTCCATTACAACAAGATTAATTGAATAGGCCTAGCGAGAAAACGAACTCTTTTTGCCTGCATAGCAAAGGTTTTCTTGCTTCTATATGGACTGACTCCAGAACGGCCAAATGAAATACAGACCTGGCCTTTCCTCTATATCCCAATAGAGGTGGCCATGTTTTCACCTATATAGTTTAAAGGCGAACATTGAGGGTCACATCGATTCGTTGATGAGGAGATGCATCATGTATAGTTCACAGTCTGGCAGTATTGATTCAAACATTTTCATTAATTGATTTCGGTTGACAGTATCGAAAGCTTTTGACAGGTCTAACATCTGAAGAAAGATGTCATAATTTTCTAATGTTATGGCTTTTTCTGTTACAATTTTGACAGCGAAAAATTGTTCAGTTGTTAAACGACCATTCTGATAAGCAGCTTAAATGACAGGAATACAAATTTGAAGACGTTCCCAGCATCTGTCAATGAGGGTGGTTGTTAATATTTCTTGGGAACAGATAGAAGAGTGATAAGTCTGACATTAATTCGCTCGTTCTTTTTTGATGGTTTGGGCAAACGGTTGATAATTTTTCTTTTAATAGCAAACTCCAAATATGGCTTATTCTTGACTTGCATTGGGTTGCTGCTAATTTTTCCAACTACGTTACTCACTTATTGCTCATATTTTATGATATCACCGCAATTTACTTAACAACTATTTAGTCAACGAGCTATAAGAGGAGTATGAAAATTAGGAATTAGTGTTTTTATCGCCTCTCTCAGATCAAAATCCTCATAACTGAACGTAATGAAAGCTCAGTTGTTTCGTTGGCTAGGTTAATGCCAATATGTATTTGTTGAACTAATTTATGCAACACGTTTTACAAACGTATTTAATAAGTTATAATAATTTGTGTAACTAGTTGTATTAATACATGTAACAAATCGTACTACTTGATGTCGCAGCTTTTTGTAATTTAAGCAATGATTAGTTTTGTTTAATGTTGCAAGATGAACTAATTTATGTAAATAAGCGTTCTAATTTTGTAATTTATGAACTTTTTAGAGTATTTATCTTTTATTTAATTAAGTATGTTGAAAACAGGTTTATGCCCTGCTGACTTTCGCTATTTCGCACCCTGAAGAAACGAAATGATTTGGGAAGAGATAGGTTTCAGCAGAATAGTTTGCAAAGCATATTCCTTAAGTTTTCATCTACGAACAACCTGAACAGGGGCGGTGCCGTCAAGTCAAAAGTGTGGGGCTGAGACAAAATTTAAGGGTTCAACTATCTAATTCCAAACGATAATTAATCAGGGAAGACTTTGCATGTTTTGACTTGACGATTTGTCAAAGGAGTCTCTTCTCCTCTCTCCTTTCTTGTTTCTTGTTTCTGTGTTTTATTTCTTCCCTTTACCTGAGGAAAACATCACTTGGCAAATAAAGGAAGAATAGAGCTGTGGGGAGCGATAAAACCCCCCAGTAGCGCCACCACTGCTCAAGTTCAAGCAAAGGGTAAATTTAAAGGTGACATGTGCTTAAACCTGCGTTCCTTGGTTTTCTTTTACCTCTTTTCGTTTTCCCCATGCAACTTTAATAGGTTTTATGACTCAGATTACAAGAATTGGAAGGATTGTTCAGGTTGTACAAACAGACAAAACAAATACCAATAGAAAAACCAAGTTATAACAGTTCTTCATTATTTTACTTTAAAAAGCAAGAGAAAGTTTTAAAGAGATGGGAAATTAGAAGATCAACCTCCTCGTAGTAATAGCCATTCATATAATGAATTAAATTGGTTAGATGCAGATGTCCATTGTGAGAAGCGTTTGTCAAGTCTAAAGCCGCAGGTCTACTTCAAAAGGATATTGATTTATTAGAATATTTTCTTGTCAATATTAGATTAAATAGCAATAAAAGTGGATCCAAATAACATTTCCTTTTACTGAGTGTTTAAAAGTTTTCTCTCCGATGTTTAGAAAAGTTCAGGTTCTCTACACAGTATTCAACCTTTATTCTCTCGAGAAATTGGAAGTGTGCGTATGTAGTATCTCCTGCCTTATTTTAGGAGCAGACCGATTAGTTACAGGGTTAGACTTATTGGTGAGATTTCATAGATTAGGGGTATGATAGTCTTTAAACTACAGTAGATATTCTTAGAGGAAAGGTGTGGTGTTAAAGCGGCGAAAGCACTTTAGATAGAAAGTTTTAGTCAACATTTGTCTCCCTCCAGATACTACAAAATTAAGCCGCAATGTAGTTCTCGTTCGTCCTGTGAGTTCATCAGCAACAGAAGCACTGGTCGACTTGCAGTAGCTAAGTCTGAACCTTCTTCGAAGATAAAGAATTTGTCTTCTCGTTGGGCCTTCTCGGTAAATACACATAGTCCTAGCGGACGTCGATTGGCCTAAAAACTGGTCACCAATTACGTATTTCTAATTCTGTTTGACTCAAAGCTTAGTAAAGAGTTTCGTTCCTTCCTCTTCGATCCAATTCTGATGATCTGTGCTTTCAGGAGTGTCAGACGAAAAACTGTTAGGTAAGAAAGCTTTGTTGTTTGTTACAATTATTAGATTCTTTACTGCTTTACAACATATCGCAAAGCTTCAATACATGTGAATTACATATTAATTGACAAGCACATATATACCATGGTTTTGCAGATATTGAATGAACTTATCTATTTGCCTTCGCTTCAACTATCGCATTGAAATAGTGATGACAGGTCAGATAGAGTAAGGTGAGGAGCACAACCTCTCTTCAAACATCAAGAGGTGGTTCTACACCTGAGCCTCTCTCTCGTTGAATCTTTTTCTGCATACATTCTTTCCTCTTAGGTCCACCGTTCCCATCGTCCCTCTCTAGTTCCCTGGTGTATGTATTCTGTATATTTTTACTTGTTCCACTCTACCTGATGATGGCGTGGAAGATAAGTATATAAAAACATTAATTATTTTAGCCATCGTAGTTATGAAATAGTATAACTTTACATTACTACTCACTTTCTTGTAGATCAAACGACTTTTCCATATCTTGACCTAGATACTTAATATTTGAAATCTGGAATACGTTTAGGATACCTATGTCATGTTTTTGTGAATCAGACATTGTGTTTGTCTGTATAGATGAGTGCTTTGAACAATTTGACCTGGAAACATTTTAGATGTCCCTAGAGTAACCTGAGGATGTAGACCAAAGAACAGCAGGATGTTCAAGATCGTGTTGATAGAGAAAATTTCTTAAGAAAAAGACATTTTAGTGACCTTGAATAAAGTTATTAATGTTGTGACTAATACAGCAATGATCTATAGGAACGCAGCAGATCTAGGTCATTTGTAGAAGGAAAGGAAACGAAGGCGTAATTGTTCTCCCTCAGAAATAGAATTCTAGACCCCTCACTACGAAAACAAGTTTTATATTGCTCCATATGTTTAGGGTAAAAGAAACTTTTCGTAGCAAGAAGCAAAAAATGCTATTTAACCCATTTTTACCAGCAGAGATACTGGCGGATGTACTGAATTGTTTAAGTCAATGGCTGTGGTT
Organism: Alatinidae sp. Z8VKAUB7J3; assembly: GCA_010016025.2. NCBI lineage: Eukaryota > Metazoa > Cnidaria > Cubozoa > Carybdeida > Alatinidae > Alatinidae sp. Z8VKAUB7J3. Next base: position 2,234 of record JAAAKM020005910.1, on the reverse strand, counting down.
AAGTGACTCCTTTATCAAACAACTTCATTTTTCATTGTACTTTCTGTTGGTTGATTACATATGTAAATCAAGAGTTGTTACAACGAAAACTGCTCCGTTCAATTCTAACAACTGACGTGGCAATAGCCAAACCTACACAATTAACTGAATACACAGTATAAAACTGCTTATAGAATGTCAAATATGATTTACCTCGTTTTGAGAACGAGGAAAAAGTGATTGGCTGATTAACAAATTTGTTAACTTCTGCCTTCTCTTGTAAGTGAGCCGTACGAATTTACCATATTCATCTTATATACAAAATATTGTGCAAGTTTCAATGAATAAGAGCGAGAGTATTGTCATTTGAAAAGTATCCTATTTGTCATCGCTTTCTTGAATTGACCAAAGGTAGAGACGAAAAGTTACTAATGCTTGTGTACCAATTTCAACTTTTCGGAAATGAAGGATAATCTTGATAGAGAATCTTAAAATGTAGATTAATTGACCTTTGGACTTTTCATTCCTAGGAATCGAATCATAAATGAGTTTGGTAAATTGCTAGAGGGCTGTGGTAACTGAGGCTCAGGTACAGACGCAATCTAAATGCATGCCATCATGATTTAACTACCAAGTGAAAACTATTAGGTCTCTATTACATTTACAATAGGTATTATACACAATTTAAGCATGCTATGCAACGTCATGGCGTATAAATGAGCCTCAATCCACATATTGTTTGAAATAAGTGTTACGGGTAAGCGAGCTACAATAGGCCGGGTAGAAATTACCCAGTAGACAGACTTTAGTTAAGTGAATCATGTAAAGTAAATTATTATTATATAATCACTACTGCAAAGAATTGATATTAAAATATGACCCCAAAAGAAGATAGTCCATTCAATGGTTGATAATGTTCGTAATGTTCATAAGGTTCATAATGTTCATAATGTTAATACCGGTATATATTCTTGCTTGGTGACGGATTGGTTCTTTATTTCAGATATGTGGATATTTGACGGTCTTCGTGCGATGGCTTCGAAGCAAAACAGTGGTCTTCCAAACGACTCTTAAACGTCTTCGCTCCGTGTAGATAACGAAAGTTCTTTCTTTTCATCTTTCTTCTCTTTTATAAGGTTTAGTGACATAAGTAGTATAATGCATAGAACACGTCCCAAAAGTAGGTGCTTGTCAATATGACGTAAATCTTGGGATACGCCCTGCTCCTCCTGCTAGCATCAGTGACGTGAGCATGATCACTGACCTCATCACCAAGACAAAGCCGTCACGCAATTCATCTCATGGTAAATTTTTACTTTCGGACAATACCCGTTACATAAGCACATAACATCGTAGCTTCCTCTGATAGGTGCTTTATCCAAGGAAGTAAGCGTCAATGGAACACTACCTTTTGGGGATTTTAAGCAATCGAGACATTTTCGTGGTACTTTCTACCAATGTTTCCAATCCGTTCTTTGAAACTAGGCATCCAGCGTGTCCGTCTCCTTCTTTGTCCCTATCCCCCTTAAATATTTCAGTCAGTCCTTTCTTTCTTAAATCATTGCCTACAAAGCAGGTCACTAACTACCGTATATAAAGAGTGGGAATGATTCGTTGTAAATTGGTCGGTCATTTCTTTGGTAATTTGACCAAAATCTGCTATGATAGATCTTAACTTTATTAAGTTCCTGTAAGATACTTGAGTAGTCAGAGGCAGATTACCTGTCTATCCTCTTGGAAAATATCCTATGATAAACTAAGCTCCAAATATAGACCTTCTGTTCAACCCTCCTTCTCCAAGGCTTACATTCTCCAATACTGACATCTCATAAGAATGCTATGGAAACTACTAAGTCAAGGCTTGCCTATAAAGCGAATAACGCTTACGGGAATGCGCAATAAACGCGTACACAAGCGCGTCACCACCGCAAAGAGATAGAAGAATCGCTGGGCTGTGACAGTTTTCTTTCGTTAACATAATCAATCACTTTTTCCAATTCTCTGGATACTTTTGGTGGTTGGGTACTTGAAACCAAAGTCAATTTTCTGAATTACGTTTTCATGTGTTTTTAAGCTTTAGAATCCATATAATCTCAGATAATTCCTATCTGAATAAATTCGAAAAACCTCAATAGTTCTCACATCAATACTGTAACCGTTAACTCTGATAAGACAATAATACATTTAACTTTTCGACGTAAAGTTGTCTTTCATATATTTACTTGCTATGCCTTGGTAAACTCCCTCTCCTTCAT
>JAAAKM020005909.1:0-10799 GCA_010016025.2 Alatinidae sp. Z8VKAUB7J3 | reverse complement strand
TGCCAACAATTTGCAAAGCACAAGAAGTGGGCATGTATTTTCCATTCTGCAGTGTGAAAGTAATACCAGTACCCATGGTGGGCATGTAAATATTTACTGCACTTTAAACAACTTGATCACAAAAATGCTTTAAATGGACACATATTGTCTTAATGCAATTTATAACATCAATACTATGTCAATGTAGCAACAAGTGAAGGTGTGACAGGCAAATTAATTATGACTGTATTATAGATTATGCAGAGTTTGTAAATGAAAGTAATCAACTTACCATAATTGTATTCTGATTCTTAATGTATCAACTGTCTCATAACAGGTTCTGAAGTCAATGCCTTTTTTAGAAAATAGAAAATTGAACATGACCATATAAAAATTTATACATAGAATTTACACAATGAGGTAGCGCCCATAAATTGCAAGCTATTGTGGTAACACTCCACTCTTTGAGAATTATATATAATTGCAATGTGTCTGCTGAGAATATATATTTTTTTTTCTGTTAACATTGTTATCATTGCCATTGTCATCATCATCACCAGCATCATCATCATCATCATCGACAAAAACAACATCACTGTCATCATTCACTGTTATGCCCATCAATGGTACACTTCAACATGCCCAATAGGCACTTAAACTAAAACTCACGTAAGTAACGTTCCCCCCACACCTCACAGCTTCTTATATTCCTTCTTACGTAGTGTCAACTCCATTTAACCCACATTTACAAATTTGAAATTAATTTAAGACCACATATAAGAGCTTAATTATCTTCCCAATGTATAGATACATAAGATTTGTTCTATATTACATGTTACAAAGTGTTGTTTAATCACAATCAAAATCCAGGTGATACACTAATATCTTAAAGGGTATATACATATGTATGAACTTCTTTTATTTTACATCTATAGTATTTTTCAACAAGTTATTGTTTTGCTGCTCACTATTTCAGGTGAAAGATACATTTACATGGCTCATGGTATTGCCATCATAACTGCATTTTGGATAATATATACATAAAATGTATTGTTCACAGAAAACTATGTGAAATAATTGTATGCTTTTGTAATAATTAGTAATCTATAGTATCTTTGGTAACTTATTAGCAGCCACTATTGTCTTCCCTCCCGTTTCTTATAAGTAACAAAGAGTAATGTAATCTACATCAGATTGAAAGTGTGCCCTTAATATACCCTGTCCAACCTCTGCTAGAATGCAAAAAATACATTAAAGTGAGTTAGTTATGATGATGATGGTCTTCATGCAGTGTGCTAGCTCCCTGTATTGATGTATGCATTTCTTAGCAGCAAAGTGCGACACTGTCCCAACCTCTGCTATTATAAATATATTTCTCAATTTCTATCACAATGGCACTATGTTATCACTTGTTACTTGTAACTATAAATGTAGTTAATAATGTGTGAAAAGAAACCCAATGACAATACTGGGCCTATCCTTTTTATTCATGATAGGTCTTGAAGTATCTCTACCAGCTTGGTAAACTTCCTGTGACATTCAGTGTTTTGAAGGTATGTATTAAGTACTGTGGAGTCATCACAAATTTATGTTAGAATTTATATATAAGATAAATATTGTTGTCTTGCTGTTACATTTTTACTCCTCAATTATATACTTATTTACTTACTTACTGACTTATTTACTTACTATATAAATAGAAGATCCTAGGTACTAACTTATAAATTTATTTACTATACTATTGAGTAAAAGAACCAAACTTGTTTGGAAATATTGTCATACAAATCCTTTTATTTTTCATAAATACAAAGACATATAAAAAATACTGCCCTGACTTAAATACAACCATAGTTAAAAGAACTCCTTGAGATTTGATGAAACAGGGGGAGGTCAGTAGTAAGTGGGAAGACCCACTGTGTAGTAAATGGGAAAATCGAATTCAGAAAACACCCACCAACCCACTGACCATTTACTACTGTGTAGTAACTGGAATTTCTGTCCCGATAGTAGGGACCCACCCCCAAATTTCACAATTAGCTTGTTCCTGAACCATGATGACAATATGCTTTTTGTCGCAGTCAAGTACTGTTCCGTAATTCTTGTTTGTGCAGCATTTTAATTTTTTGCACTTAAAACATTTGTGACTACTCTTGTGTGCTTAATGGTAGGGGGGTTGAATAAAATGCTCTGGAGGTACTTTTCTTCCATTTTTATAAAAGGGGGGGGGATGGGGTTAAAGTCAAACTGTTATAATAATAAAATGGAATTGAGGGTATTTTTTTCTCAAAAATGCAATATGACGCCCCGCCTTCCTACAGTTAAGCACACACGGGCATGGGCAAACTTTTCAATCACCATTGACAGTGTAAAAATTAACAAACAAATCAAAAGAAAAAAACTGTACACAGTGGATTTTGTAATCATCCATCGAAACAAGTTCTCACAATCAGACTTTATATGTTGCTGTTTGTGTTCTGCACTTGTGACCGCAAATTCTTCCAGCATAGAAATTAATGGGTGGCATTCATTGTAACGAGAGGAAGATCACGCTATAGCTTATCAGATAATGTGAAAAGATGGACTGGCACTATGATGGAAGATCTATTTGAAGTAATAGGTGGTCGTTCGAGATGGAGGGTTATGATCGCTAACACTGCTCGACAGTATGGCACTGGATGATGATGATGATGATTCATTGCAATGGTTCAACATGTGGTATTTTCTGATGTTAGCATCGCAGTTTCAGGCATCACATTTCATTGAATAATTGATACATTTGTTCTCCTTGGAAAAACTGGTTTTCTGCCATAAGAATAAAAATATTCGCATGAGGACTCAAGCTTGTAGTATCTGTTCTTGGAACTTCTGCTTGTAGCTTTAAGTTTGTTTGAGCACTGGCTGGAATCTAGATTACAAAAATCGTCACACGTTACCATTAATGTCATGCATGAGTATGTGGTACCCAATGTGACCTCTCATCCTTCCATCCATTACAAGCTCATTGCAAACTCATCACTGTACTTCTTCACCTCATTACTTCACCACAATGCCATCAAACTTTGCACTCGTGCTTCTTCACCTCACTGCTTCACCACAATGCCATCAAATTTGGAGCGAGAGTGCTCAGAGTGCTCAGAAAATTATTAATTCCAGTCCAGGCAGGCACATAACACTGCAGGAAACATTGGTAAAAATTTCACAATTGGAACCATGCCAGCTGCAACAGATATGAACCATACAGTGCTCCTGCAGCACTCAGTATCTAACTACATTAGTTTTATTCCTTAACAAGATGGGAATGCCATTCATGACCTGGAGCGCTTTGTACATATTAAAACCCGTGTAACTTGAGATCTGTGGATGATAGACACAGCCAGAGATCACACATTTGCATATTTTGGTGGGTGGGTACTGTGCCACCCCATTAATCCGATCCCAACTTTTTCACCAAAAGGTAAGAGGCACAAGGAACTCTTAAAATTCTTGCCACTTGATGTATCTAGATGATAAACACAACCAGGGATTACATCACCAAAACCTCACCTTTGATCAGCCAGGCTGATTAAGCCAGATTGAGCTCCAATCTCTCAAATTGGCAAAATATTTATGCTTGGGGTGAATACTGCACTCCTGTTTTACTTCAAAGGGACTTTCACTACTTAATTAATTTTCAATCCACACGTTGTTCTGCACAAGCACCTCCCACTGACTTGGCAACATTAGTTACACTCAAACTCTTTGTCAGAGAAACCTGTTCACTTACTACACCAACTTGTTCCTGTCACTTCCTTTTTGTGAGATACCCACCCAGTTAATACACAGTAGAAACTGGGAAATATTTTCATTTGAGACCCACCCCACCCCCACACTGGGTCTTCCCACTTACTACCGATCCCCCCTGGATGAAACCTCATGGGACTCAAATTTCTACGGTACTGTAGTACTTTGGTTTCCCCTTTATTACCATTCCATATGAGTTAAGTGTGTCATGTGTAGAGCGGATGTGAATAATAAGGTGAGTCCCTTAGTCTTACCAATGATTTTTCGTATGACTAGTTTCTCATCTAACAATCTTTCTCAAATAATGTCAAGTCACTTGAATAACATCATTTGACAAAAAACAGTCACAAGAAAGATGCCAAAGTACTCACCTTGTAATTCCTATCCACTCTTCATTACAATATGTGTGTGTGTATATATACATATGTATGTATATATTCTCTTCATTTGTTTGCCTTGCCCCAGTCTTTAGCTAATCTGATGTATATGTGATGTTTATTTTTTAACCATATTAAAGGAGACAAGCATAGGCAAGACAGTCAATGGTTTGAAAAAGCATCCAGAAAAAGAAGTCCAGGAAAAGGCAAAGGAGCTTGTCCTTTCATGGAAGCAACAGTTATCAGAAGAGAAGCAGTCAAGGAATGATTCACATCATGAGAAACAAGAGGAAAAGCAGGATGAGTATTATACACCAGAGGAGGTTGAGACTGTTGATTATCAACCAGCAACGGCAACAGGAAACTTTTATGATACAGACTCAAAGGACATGCAAGATTATAATATTAAGCAAAGAAGTTTGTATGTTGATAATGCACATAGTAAAAGTCGAGACAGCAAGAGAGAACATAAAGTACAAAGTCATACTTTAAAGAGTCATGACAAAACTAAAAGTAGAGGCACTGCTTCAAAGAAAGCATTTTCATCTTTTGATTTTTTAAACACACCCCAAACTAACAATGATGAGGAGGATAGTGGTATGGAAGAAGATAATGAAGAACGTAAAGTAAGGAGTCATTGTTTCTTGTTGATTCATGTTTGGATTTACAATTGGTTATTCATGTGCAGGACCTATGATTATACTTCATGCATAGTAAAAGCTGAATTCGAGTACCAGTTATGCATTTCATTCACACTAAGACTTATTAGCTAGTACCATGATTTTCCTCCATTAACACTTTTTGATTGTAGAGGTGTCAAGATATGCTGACCATTTTTCTGTATTTCATAGGATGCTCAGTCATAGGGGGATTAAGATAATATGTTCTCCTAGTGTTTTCCTTCAGGAGGCAGCCATGTGTACGTCATAAAGGAGTTTTTCCTACCTCCATATTTTGCACTTCCTGCAACTACTGGGTACAAAAACTCTGCAATGGTATTAATGGAAGGTTGGGAGCTGTGGAAAATTTGTAGTGCAAAACATGTTCAAATCCCACGGTAAAGAATGATGAGTGCAAGAGGGTTGAGATACGTGACATTGGGTATGAATTAGTGAGACAGTTCTATAATCTCTGAGACATGCTTAGTGCAGGAGGGGATGCAGAGGCAAGCCCCATAGCCTGTGTAAGATCAGGTGTGAAGAAATCTAAAGAAATTTTGCCTTTCTTCTACATTCATGTCTTTTCACACAACATTAAAGGTAGACAAAATGTTATTTTATACCAGTAGAAAATTAATGTCACACACTGGTGACTTGATTCTGAGGTTTTGAATATGCATCAGAGAAGAAGCATTTGCCAGTCTTGAGTACCTGGAATGAGTCCTCTTGGTAATTGTTATTATTTCTCCCATAAACACTCTAGGCATGGACTGATCTGGAATACTTCTTGTTATGTGTATGTAGCAGACCTACTATCTGTTTTACTGTGGAGTATGGTGTGATGTGAACTGATGTTGGATACCTTTCTCTCTTGAATAACCCCCTTCATTATCTGGTTACAATATTTTCTTCCATTGTCAGTTCTTAGAATCATGATGATTTGGCATGTCTCATGCTCTCTTGCTGACTCAAATGCCCTGAAATCCCCAGCAGTCAGTCTTCTTCATGAGAAAGTACACTATCAAATGGCATAAAAATTTATGTCAAGAATTTACTTGTAGTATTTTGTTGCATGAATAGGTGAATTTTGCATTTCCTATGATCATTTAAGCGAAAGGTCTTGTAGTGTACAAAAGTTGAGTTATGCAGATGCTTGGGGTATGTAAACAAAGTTGCATAAAGATAAAGCGATTTATATACTGTATAACAAAAGATTAGATGATGGCCTGCATCAGTGTCTGACACCTAGATTTAAGCTCAACTGGGTGTTTTCTTTCCTCTTGCAGCCGCCAGTTGATTCTAATATTTAGAGATTTTCAAGTAACAAATTGAACATATCCACCATGTACACATTGCTTTAGATTTAATCTAAATATCAAATAGGAAGAAATTGGAAAACTGTATTGCTTTAGAAAGAATTTTGTTGAGATAAGAAGTGCATTCTTATAGAACAAGTACAATGTCCATATTTTTATGGTTGCCATAAGAACTTGATGGCATAAATTGGTTTACACTGAATTTCAAGTACTTGCTTTCTATCTGTTTCTGTTCTGGTGGTAATTGTAATGATGGTGACAAACATAAATAAGTACAAAAGTCACCTAAATGTTCCCTGTTCGCTAACAATGTTCCAGTTACTGACATAACCAATATTGCAGTATGGTTATACATTATATCGATTAATCACTTATATGATTGTTGCAATTACTAATGCGTGAAGAACCTTGTTTTCTTTTGGGCAGGTGTCTGTAAATAGTAAACGTTCTACAATGCCATCACTGCCAGAAATTCAACTTCCAGAAGTAATGCCAGTCTATAGACCAATGTACAGACAGTCTGAAGATGAAACAGACAGTGATTTACCAAAGAAAAGGAAAAAAGGTGCGTGCTTTGCATCAGAATCAACAGTGCCATGTTTCATTATTTGTTCTAATTTCATCAGATAAGAGGTTTCAAAGCTGTCTTGTCTTGTGTCATATTCTCTCCTGACAATTTTACATATGGCTGTTCAGCTCTTCAGTCAGCTAAAATACCTGAAAAGACAATGAGGTATGGTGAAATAGACTTTGTAAATAATTGGTAGTCGGACTCTTGATATATTTAGTGTGATAAAATATGTCAAGAAAGGGTCATGCCAATATAGGTGCTTAATACATTCCCTCTCATAAGTCTGGTAGTCTGTTATAGTGTTAGTGAGACAAAAAAAGCTCTCGTTGCATCTTATTGAACGTCCTTTCTTAAGAAAGTCCGTGGACGAGTTTGCCACATTCAGTTACAAAGCCAAGGGGGCTACCCAAGCCATGCCCTTAGCCAGGCCATGCCCTTGCCCAGGATCCTCCAAAATATTTCATTTTGGCTATTCTGGCTAAAGATAGGTTGGTTGGATAGTCTAGGTGGTTTTAAAATCCCTAATAACGACATTTTCAATGTGGAGACCGCATGGCAGAGAAAAACCAACATAATCCCACTTGTCATACTTTAAAATGGTCCCCTTTGAAGTTGATTTCAACCCCATCCCCACCCCAATCAATTGCTGGATCCGCCACGGGCCACGTTCTATCACTTTTTATCGAACTGTTTGTCCCATAAAATCTAGTCGCGTTAAATGTAGGCTGTACAGTCCTCGTAAGGTGGCTACAACAATACAATATATACTTTCATTTCTCTTGTCTTCTGTTAAAAACTGACTGTGAATATCCTCTCTTCTCGATAATACTTTCTAAATTCAATGGGCTTTAGACGGATCCGCTTGCCATATGGCAGTCCTTCCTTGGTCAAGTCACATGGCGCAGAGAGGCTGGCCTCCAATTCGTTGAGCTGCACGTCGATGTCCACTGGTGAATGATTGGGAGCTAATGTGGCGACCAGAGAAATAGTGTGTGTTAACATCGGACGTAACCTAGCTCATTTGCTATAGCACACGCCGCGAAAGCGTGGGTCACGGGTTTGGTCCCTGACGGTGACATATTTTGTATTTCACTAGTGTTCTTTTCAATAGTAATAGGTACTAGACCATCCATGGCACGACCGTTACAGCCAAATTAAGTTGCATAATTCGATAAAGAAGAATTTAGCCCGTAAGGCATCTTTGTAATTTTTGCATTTTGTTTTGTCTCATAGCCAACGTTTCAGAAATCGAGAATATGGCCTCTAATTTTGTGTCTAGAAAGTCAAGAACGCAAGTGTTCTCTGGCAAGAAGTGCGGCCAAGGTGGAGGTAATTAATTTTAAATTTTTAAATAATTTACCTCTATAGTTAAGGTGCCTCACGAGGTAGCATGATGGACAATTAATTGATTTGCACCTCTGTGAGACCATTTAATTAAAGAAAAGTGAAGGCTTGGTTGCGTTAGAGGTGCCCAATGTGCGCTTTCGTTCGATGTGTAACAACATTTTCCTCACTCCTGTATGCCTTTGACTTTTAAAGATTGTACAATTTGAACAGCTGTAATATAGTTTTCGTATCACCTCTTAAAATTTTGCTTGTTGAAGCATTGTGTTTTCTCATGACAATTGTTCTTGTTAACTGTTATACTGCACTAGCTGATGTTAAAAGCATTACCATTAGTTTATGTCGCTGACGGGATTAATGGCATCTAAAACATGGCGCTTACATGATGTGGATTTGCATTTAGAATAGCCTAACCAGGCGCTGAAGCCTCAAAGATAGAAAGTGCGGGCGTTCCCTTCCTTGGCATGTACCTAACTACAGCTTTTCGCGTTCCATGGAAATATTTATTTTCAATTGATTTGGTATCATAAGCCGCCACCGTAATAACACGTGAAAGCAATCACCCAGAAGCTAAGTTTAAAAATGTTCAGAATGGAAATAGTGACTGTTTGTAAGTTTCGGATATCAATAAAGACAGCAGTTAGTAATGCAACGGCGTGCACAATTCCTTAGTCGTCTTTCCCCTCGTAGTTTAGAAAGCTTTTGTATATAGAATTGGAAGCCTTTGTTCTTCTTTGAAGCCCCTCACTCAAATACAAGGATACATTTGTCTCGGTTGGCACATGGGATCACTGAGAAGCATTTCTGGCGATTAATTGAGCCGTACTTTTCCACACGGCAAAGCAACTCTTGAAACGTATCGTATTTATGTATGCATAAACATGTCTCTGTTATTCCGTATAGATGCCCAACCTACATTACTAGCTGAAGGCTTGAGGGGAGGCGTAGTTAGTGTAGGGAATCGGTACCGGTTCTAGTGTTTGTGAGGGGTATTTGTCTGAGAGGACGCGCTACGCTCCCTTCGTTATTTGCAGTACACCGATTTTTAAAGCATTTGTGAGTATTTGTATTGGCCAACACCAGAAAGTTCTGAAGAGGTAGAGCCTAGACCAAATAATTGCATAGTGAAACATACTGAAACCACTTGATTTGTCAAAAAGATTTGCCCTTTCATTTTTTCCTTCCTTTCAAACCATCCCCGCGCGTAAAAGTTTTGTAAATAAACAAAGATGGCAGTAGTTATGGGAGACTTTTAAATTTGTCTCTGTTATTCCGTAGCTGTTCCGTCGCTGTATCAACAATGTATGCGTGTGTTGCACGAAAATATCGATGGTAAGTGGTAAAAGATATTTTTAATATTTCGAAATCAATATCAACTCGAACAGTGTAAGCAGCTGTGATGTGTAGATAGCAGTGGCAATTAGTTAGGAAATTCAGACCTTTTAAAAATAGACGAGTATAGGACGTTGTTGAAACTAGACAGAACTGTTAATTAATAGGGCGTCCCTTATCATAAAATAGTAGGGTTTTAGCAAATACCAACGCCATCAAGTCGGACTGAAATTGTGACGTCAGAGAATGGTTACTGCAGAAAACGAAAGTGACGCATACTTCCAAACTGATTAAGGTCATACCTGCGAATCTGTTTCCGACATGTAACAACAGTCAAGGTTTATTTTCATTGTTGTTGTTAAATGTGCCTACGTCTGATAGATCGCTGTGGTACATAAGCCCTGCATACTTATAGCATTTTCACTTAGTTGTCTTAAATTCTCTACATCTGCTTTACTCACGCATCCAATAGGTCCCATTTGTTTCTTTCACGAAATTGATGACACAGGAAGGGTAAAAATTTCCGTTTCTCTTTCAGCACTACACGACACTGGAGGTGTGCCGTACGACATTCTTGAGCCACTTCTAGCCAAGTAAGATTTACAATAGCCACTCTAATTTATCTCAGTGGTCTACCACTACTTACAGTAAAGGGGTTGAAAGAAAGATATTTAACTTACGTCACCCCTCAAATAGAGGCCTCCCCTTAACGTACGAATCTCTAACATGGCCTTTTTATTTATTGTGACAGTGTATATGGAGTATTAAGTAATCAAACTGAAAACTTGCAAGTGAATGCCGCAGATTAAGTAAAATTTTGAACTAACAAGCAAATCACCTTTATAAACATGCTTACAATTAATATTAGATGGGTTGCATCAAAGACAGACATATGGTGATAATATTGGTATGTCCCATCATCTGTTAGAGTAGAATGCAGAATATCGAGGGCAGAGTTTCGTTTACGGATTCCTTGATGACTTCTTGATTTTCGTACCACGTTACGTGTGCACTTGAGTATCCTGATTCGGAAGAGGCAAATTGGATTCCTTGGCCTTCATTGAGACCTATCCTTGATAAGGTCCAAGAGATCTTAACTTTCAATGGAGCTGAAATTGATGATGATGGTGTGTACGGAGTGAAATATCAGGCGTTATGCATTATTTAGAAACTGCGATACAACGGATAGGTATTGTATATATGACTATTATTTCTGTATGAACTATTATTTTCATATTAGTCAATATTGCTAGTAGAGTCGGGAATACTTAAGAACCCTGTGAAAAAGATACATGTACTCTCCAACTCTCTACAATGATCAAAGATGTTGATTAGTTACCTGGATTCTGTCGTCAAGTTTAAGCTCAACTGACCTTCAAAGAGTGAATACTTATCAATACAAATTTTTTTTGTAACTACAACATTGCCAATTTGACAGGAA
>JAAAKM020005907.1:0-10801 GCA_010016025.2 Alatinidae sp. Z8VKAUB7J3 | reverse complement strand
AAAAGCTAATAAATTATACTACAGAAGCATATCTACCCAAAGAAAATGGGGGTTGGAAACACGCTGAACGCCAGATGGGACCCAATTTTTAATTATTGTTGATGTGTAATTACTCTATGTACACTATTTCTTGCCATTGCGTAGCTCAGATGGGAAATATCAAATAATTTTAATGAATACTCTATTAACAGAGATTAACAAGAACGCTTTGCAAGGATGACTCTTTTGTCCCATTGTTTTACTACAAAACAAAGGAAATGAAAGTTAAAAATGGATCACATGTCAAAACTCACCATCTTCATTTGTTCTAGAATATAGATACTTAAGTGTTCGGCTTGCTTTTCCAACTGTAGTAAAAGCCACTACCTCTAAACCGTACCATGTAAATTTAAGAAGTCCATTAACTGCAAGAAGTGATCGGTTTGTAGATGTGGTTGGAAACTTTCGTTCTATTTCTTCAGATGAAAATTTACAAGTTGCATTTATCTCCTTAAAGTACACTGTGTAACCTCGCAGCATTCCATTAAGTAGGCTAGGTTCAGGTGTGTTTACTGAAATAGTTAAACTTGTACTCGTTTTATGGGAAATCGTCACGTTTTGAGGTGGACCATCAGGCGCTGGGTAGAAAATGAATAGAAGGCATGATCAATAAGGCGTTGTTCTAGTAAGGGAAAATTATTCTGGCATACACATATAATTGCAACAAAACGTGTCAGTCTTACTGTATATTTGGACAGAAAGCAACAACTCTTTCTAAGGCGTTATCCTATTTCTTCTCGTCAAATATATAATTGCCAAACTCTTCCCTTTGCCTTGACTTCATCTAGAATAGTGCAATAGGAGGTACAACAATAAGTTATATTTGATAGACTTTTGACATTTATCATACCCAAGTTGCTTAGATCTTGTTCAGAAACATTTCAGAATAAGGAGACATTATTCCTCCTTTTCTTCTTTATCCTAGGCAAGGGTTTTCAGCCCGAGGGTCGTGTCCCCGATAGGAGTCATGGATAATCTTGATTCGGATCATGAGGGCTTTAACTATTGTTCTCATATTGCAGGAAAACAAAGACAATTGTGAAGACAATTTAAATATAAATATGTAGTTCTACATGTTGCTCTTGTAAATATCACTGAGTAACTAAAAGGCCCTGCAAATGGACTGGTGTTTATAATGGATCAAAAGTTCCACATTTTAAAGTCTCTTATCGGCAGTTTTTATCGGCAGAGTTGATAGTCTCTGCTTTTATCTTACAATCTAAATCGCTAAATCTAATCTGCGAGAGCTAGCTTCTGGGGCGGGAATGGGGGGAGGGAGGGGTAGAACTGAGCAACTGAATAATTCCCTAGTGAAAATCTGATGTAACACCTTAGGAATTAATTGTTTGACTATTCGCTTTCATTTAAACCTCGGTACATGTTCTTAAAGGTGTTGACCCCTTGTTCTACTGTATTTTAATACATTTCCAGGAAATTCGATTGCTCTATTCCATATGGTTGCAACAGATCCTTTACCAGAACATGGCATAAAATGTACATAACGGAGACTCCTTTTTATCACATGTTGCTTTACCACAGCTGTATGTACGTTTCCTCTTACACAATCCTTTGTCTCTTTGAGCTTATCAGTTTCTTAAGGTAATCTTATGATCCTTACCTCCCAAGGGTGAATTATTTCCTTTGGTTGCAAACCGGTTCACTTTATACTCTAACGGGTTTCAATTTAGTAAAACAGATTGTAGAGCACAAAGGTACAAATATACCTATGTGCACTTGTTATTTCTTACGTCTTGTTTACAAGTTGGGTAACTCTTGCCCCCTCAACCCCCTCTCCTTAATCATGGGTCCTTATATTTTAGTCTTTTAAAGAACAAGCACAAATCTAGCCACAAAATATTTTTGCTAGCTTTATACTTGCACGGCTCTTGCAAAAAAAGCAACATGCTTATAAAGGCATACCGTCTTCTGCTGTAAAGTTGCACATGGCGTTGGTCCAGGGTCCTCCTCCTTTAGCAGTAAATGCTTGAACTCTAGCACAATACTGTCTGTACTTTAGCAATCCATCTACAACACGAAATCTGCTTACATTAGCATTCGTTCTCCATTGATATTTTATGGCTCCAGTATGAGTTTGAGTCAAATTATAACAATCGTGCAGAAAGCATCCGCTTGATAAATTGAGAACTCTTTCATTATAAACCGTGCAGCTGTTTTCCAAGCAACTCTTGTTTGTTCTCTTGTTTGGACAAAAGGTATAATTTCTATCTGCCAATGAACACTTGGAATCGAAAGTCAATTGAGGAGCGTTGTGAGCAAGATACACAACCACATCGTATCTGACAATCCAGCCATGAGAACAGTTTCTTGGTAAACTCAACCATGAAATGTTAAGGGAAGTCGAAGATACAGTTTTTACTTGCAAGTAAGGGACTGCACACGTAGGACAGTGTTCTCCTGTTCTCACTTTTTCTTCTCTTGACCAGTTTCCGCATCCTGCCGCAGTACAAGCAGCAACACGAAACACATAATCACTAAAATAAGTGAGGTTTTTGATGACACTCCAGACCAGAACTGAAGTTGAAAACGTTGGAATTGATTTACCAATGGCACACTGTTTGGTACTTGCCTTAATTGAAGTGCGAATAGAAGAAAAGTCAATACATTGCTCCAAAGAAACGATGTGATGACTGGTGTTGTTCTCTGCAATGTCTTGATGCATTGTGAAAGAAACGTTATAATAGCGGATTATCCCATTTTCATGAAACTGTCTTATTAAACCAAAAGTCATGTTAATTTCTGTGGAGCTGATGTCACAACCGTACAGTACATTTGGAGCTTCACTAGGAGCTGAAATGGAAGTAGAATATCTTATATATCTGTCTACCATAGAAATCTTTTAGTTTTAAATCTACTAAAGACACTAAAAATTTAGTCACTACCACATAGCTTTTAGTCAGCAGCAGGAAAAGTCCTTACTTTATCAATATTTCAGAACGGTAAGCTTACACTTGTCTGGTTACCCTGCCATAGTGGATTAGCAGAACCGGATTTATATTGAAAATTGAGCTACCCAGGGTTTGATTTTATTTACAGGTTAACTCAGCTTTTTATGCTACGGAGTCGGTACAATGAGTTCCAGCAATGCGACGAGAAATGTCGTAGAAGTGGCTCCCACACTTTTCGCTATAGTGGTAAAAGTTAAAGACACGTTGTGTATTAACGTCAAATTTACGTTTCCTTGCAATCTCACCCGTATGGTTGTGAAAAGATAGATCATATGTCCAAAAGAAGCTTATCGATAATAGCATAGTGATATGTAAAAGAGTACTAGAGTAAACTTGCGAATGATGTGTTATATACACTCTAAAAATGCGACAAGCATCACAATAATTTAAAGATCTCTTACTAGTCTGACAAATTGTTATTATAAACAATCTTTCGTAAACAGAAGCTCTCAATATATTACCTCCATCATTTGTTGTCATGCATTTCAGTTTACTTGTCGTTCCTCTACCTTCTGCTGTAATACCAGCCACCGTAAAACCGTACATTCGTGCAGGTAACAAATCAGTTACAATCAAGCTAGTATTATCTTTAACAGCCGTATAATTCCGTGTGAACTGTAGATTCTGGCGTTCTTCATTGCTAAACCAATCAATAGTATAACCATCAAGAGACCAGTCGTTCCAGATCTCTATGTCTTCTGGTAACGGAGACCAACGTATCATAACACTTGTACTCTTTACATAATGACTCGAAAGTTTTGCTGGAGCTTGCTCTGGAACTGTTAAGGGAAAAAAATATAAAATGAAAGTTAAGTAAAGACTTACAATTTAAATTATAAAAACAACTCACTGGAAATATCTGTAAAAGACCCAATGATGCTAGAAAGGTTGATAAGTTAGCCATTTCAGTAAATATTATATCATATATGGTTAAGAAGCAATTTTATTCACATCAACAGATATGCAAAAATTCTTATTTCATATAAACATCATTATATCCAATTCGTATAGGAAAACGTAATCATTGACGTCATTGTTTACGAACGGTAAAACCTTTGTTAGTAATATGATCAGAAATATCAACCATCAGAGTGAGAGCATGAAATAAATTCCTACAATTATTGTACCCTAAAACGCCTACAACAATGAAATCTCAAAAGAGGGCTTCAAACCATCATTAAGAAGCGAAGGCTCAAAATATGTATTTGAGAATATTCTTGAAAATATAAAATATGTCACCGTCTAAATAGAACCTGTTACCAGGGCATTAGTTCATTATCCTCTACCAGCCATGCTAGCCACTCCGAGGGTCTTGAGTTCAGACAGTGATGGTTAGATTTTTTTTCCCAGGAACCTTTTCAAAGCTGATGTTTCAAGCCCTTCATTCTCATTGTTACCTAGCAATGGTCAATGGGTTTAAAACAGAGTGACAGCCCAGATGGCACTCTGTCCTATAGGTATCCTCTTTAAATAAATGTGCCCCTCCGTCATGAAGCTAATAATTAGCTTACTGCCTTGATACGTGCACCATGACGATAAGGGTTTGAAAAGGTGACAGAAAATTTTTTACATTAGTGAATAGCATCGATTATTCTTATGTTAAAAACCAAACATTTTGCTTTCAATAACATAATACAGAGTATTAGCAAGACTCTGTTTTTCTTTTCACAGTGCTGCTAAGGAGGCTACATTGATTAAGCCCAAAACTCCACCATTACGTCGAAGAAAATTCATTTACAAGTTACAAATTAACAAATATAATGATTTGCAGGAAATATATTACTTATCTATCTGTTAATATGAAATACGTTACAAACATTTTCTACAAATAAGTAATTTGTGAATCACTCACAAGAATTGGCTGAAAATTGTATTGGTCTATTAAACAATTATAGAATTTGTGCCACGAATCTATGCTGAAATTATCTAATAATATCAAAACTTTACTGATTTGCCACCAATAACTTAACAGTAAAATACTTAGTAAAATGTTTTGTAGGTGTGGGTGTGCTCCAAGATTAACCCATGAGAAGGATAGGGTTAATAAGAATAAAGATAAACGATAATGTAGAGATTCTAATATATATTAATAATATCAAAAGGAGAGGATTGGCTACGTACCACTAGCTGCGGTTCTACAAAAGGTGTTTACTGGTTTTCCACAGCCACTTTGTGTACACCCCACTATACTGATAGAGTAGTTGGTGAAAATTCCCCGCCTATACAGCTTTTCTTGGTACCACTTGTTGTTGGTATGTTGTTGCAAATTTACGTTTACTTTGGTAACCTGACCGACTAAAGCACTTCCATTCTGATAGTCTCTTGCTTGTTCATAACGAATGGTAAAATATGAAAGAGGTCCGTGCCAATACTTCATTGGCATTGCCAGAAAAGATATAGTGAGAGATTGTCCCTGTGATGTACAGGTTACGTTAGTAGGTGACGCCTGGGGAACTGAATAACATAACAAGAATTTTATTGTATTGCAATAGCCTCATAGTTCTAGACTGCTATCTTCAATGATATTGATAACATATAATTAGCACTTCTGGTTTATGATTAAGAAACAACAACGCCTACTACCACTACAACCTCCGCTTCTGCCCTTACTAATATTATCACTAGTAATATGAGAGATGTTAGCGAGTTTTTGACAATTTTATCTATATATATTTTTTTTAAAAGGCAGATACTAAACTTACATAAAACTGTATTAAATTAAGTAAAGCGATAAAACGGGACATTTTGAAAATTGAGAAATGTTTACTCGTACGTTAACAAAGCTTTTTTGTATTCTAGATTTCCAAGTTACTTTCTAGGTCATTTATCTACAGAGTATGAGAAGTGTGAAATTATTTGTATGAATCAACTAAACAATCACCTAAAAACTTAAATTGATAATATCAATGTAACTTTCAGTAACTTTCATCCATACAGTATTAAATTTCAGTACAGAGAGTTTTATGTTGACGTTTCTAATCAATAAACGTCAATAAAAAATTAAATTGATAATATCAAGGTAACTTCCGTTTCATCCTTTCAGTGTAACTTAGCTTACTGTTAAAGATGGTTCTGCAAAACATATGAAATGATTTTGTCATCTAAAAGAAATACAATGTAGTTAATTAAACTAGTACTTATAAAATTCAATACAGAGAGTTTTATGCTGATGTTTCTAATCAATAAGCCAGAAAGGAAACTAATTTTTAACATAAGAGCTCGACACAAAGCTCGTAGATAAAGCAGGATGGAAGAAAATGTTTGTCCGATGATAGAGTAGAATGAACAGAGACCTTTTATAATTTTGTTCCATTGTGTGCAACACACTTATAAACCTAAGAGATATTTACATGTTTCCCTTCAAATTACAAAAATTTCAAAATATTCATAGTAAAAGCTCTCGGCTAATTCTTTTATCCCGCCAAAACACAGAAATTCTCCGATGCTTCTCTAAATTCTGATAGAATCATAAACTTCCTATTACACTTCCTCCTTAGATAAAATTGACGAACCACATGTCAGTATTTTTATGCCTGGGACACGTGATGCAAAGAGACTAATCACTAATACTGTTTATAGTTAGTTGTCGAGTCCTCCTGGTAGAACACTGGGAGCTAATGTTGCCACTGCAGAAATGTTTATATATAGTTATTTGGGTGGTGGTTATACATTCTATTTTCCGAAATAATTCTTAAACACTTTCACTTCAGTTTTTACTTAAATTCTTAACTAGTTATCTATACAAAAAACGATCTTAGGAATAGTTATGATGTTGTTTACTCACCGCTTTCAGGTGTTTTAACTTTAACAACTATTGAAGGACCATAACCTGTAAACGTTACAGGATAGATCGTGAATCGATAATGAAAGTACGGTCTCAAAGGACTAAGTTTCAGAACTGAACCTTGATTGAGTCTTACGCATGCTGTGTGAGGTAACCGTTCATCGCCTGCTAAAGAACTTTTTCCCGTAAAATTAACATAGTATCCAAAGAATCCACCAATGTTGCTGTTTACTGGATAATTGGTGTAGTGCATTGTGACTGCGTGTGGAGTAACCCGCGTGACTTTCATTTTCGGTGGCACTGATATGTAACCTATTCGATCACAAATGAAAGTAAAAAGCTTTATATGTTCGTAAACATGAAAATAAGTAAATGAAAGAGAAAAATTGTTTGATTAGACAATGAACATTCAATAACAATATGATATTTATGTTTGCTGGACAAATCAAACTTAAGATCGATATTACCATCTCCATAAGCAAATGAAAAACCCTCTCTAATCAATCTTGCATAATGTTTGCTCAAATTTGATCTGTGTTTTCGGCCTTGATCAAAACTTTCGCAATTCTCCAAAGTGTAACGATTCGGGCCCAATAAATGTTTCGCACACTTAAACTACAGTGACATTTTGTTTTGATCCGCAAATAAGATCCAAAGACCATAGAGAGGTGCTTTGGCGTTGTCGATTTACGCGAAGTTTCACAATATAAAAATTATTGCCAACCAACCACAAATATTTTGTGCTTTTAACGAATTACAGATCTGCAGTATACAAATTTTTTATGCCAGTGTAAGCCTGGATATGTTTGCAGCCCGATTTTAAGGCTGGTGGACAGAATTTAACAGCATGTTCCTTTTTTTACTTACCAAACATAAGCGCTTAAAGGGTCACAGCCACATCTAGTTTCAAATACCAAAAATGCCATTAAGCGCGTCATTAAGCGCGGCATGTGTCTCTGCCCTAGGGCAGCATATAATTGAAAACTCAGACTGTGCCAAAGTAAACAAAGACGATTGCTTCCGTATCACAGGCAAGGTCAGATGTTCATTTCATGCATCCGTTCTGGAGTCAGTCCGCATATAAGCAAAAAAACTATTGGTCTGCAGACAAAAAGAATTAGTTTTCTCGCTGGACTTATTCAGTTCATCTACAGTTGTATGGGACGATGATTGGTCCAAAACACAATGCTATTTAGGCAGTTTAAATTCTAATTGGCTCTTTCAAAAATACAATCGCGCTTAAGTTTTCATTCGTTTTAATTCAATCTTTTCTAGTTATTGTACTAAGAGAAGTGTCAGTCGATAAAGGGTTTTAAGAATACATTGCTTTCGCTATTTCGAGCAGTATTCATGTTCTGTACCACAAACAAAGAATTCGATGAAAACTCTGTTAACAGCATGCCTTCACAGTAGATGTCACATTCTCAAAGCAATACAACGTGCTGTTTATTGAACCCGATAATTAAAAATTGATGTCTTACATAGAATAGTGGCGAAATTTGGAATTGGCATATTATTTGTGAACAAAGCGTAAAAATAAATGAATGTATTACCTTTTTCTTCCACTAAAATGTGCTGAAATATACACTGAAACATTCCACATTGAGATGATATTTGTCTCGCAATGTCAGTATTATATTGCCAGTTCTTTGCACTTCTAGTGATCTTCTTACGGAGGGGTAAACTTATGTTTTTGAAGTTGATCTGTAGGTAAAAGTCTACATTTTGATGAATATCACTGATTCCACGATCCCTAGGTTGTATCCGGGAGAGTAACAAGAGAGAAAACATGTTCGAGGTTAAAATAAAGCAGCATTTGTATCGATTAAAAATCATTTACATGAAATTATTAATCACAATATCAAACTAGAAGAAATCCAAGTTTTGAAAATTATTCAGTCCTCTTTCAAATTGTAACGGTGCAAAGTGGATAAATAGAATTTCTTAGAAATCAAAGTCACATATATATTTTACTGCTTATACGTAAATGCAATGAACTCTATATCATAAATAATCTTGATACAAACACTCATGCATAAATAACTACAATTGCAAAAGTGAACACATTCTCAGTGCCTTAAACTAGGGATCCCGGTATATGCTCCTTAAAAGGACTTAACAACATTTTGTGGTGCCCTTAAAAATGCTTTTATCAAAACAAAATGCAATGTAGTCTAAGCCCACTTGATATATTTATTGGGCTCTGCCTTAGAAAGTACATATCAACTAGTATTGTGGTCCAACTACATATTTAATATGGCATTTTTGCGTACAAAAGCACAATAAATGCGAAAAGAAAAAAAATTTCTAAAGTGTTTTTCCTTTTTTTCCTTTTTCATACATCAAAGCAGCTGAAATATGACATTTTGTAGATATAAGATTAAGATATTCCTGCAGATGTTACTGTCCATTGCCATGTTTGTTTAACTAGAAATGAGAGCGTACTGAAAATGCAAAGGATAAGGTTAAGATTACGTTGGAAACACAGACTTAAACTATTTTCATTGTGACGTATCCATTTTTGAACTAATCTTATACCAACTATTCCCTTCGAGGAAGATTCATCCCGGACGTTTTCTGATATTGATCATCAAGAATAAAGAGGGGGCAAATTAAAACCTGAACCAAGTATCGTCTGAAATTTATTAATTTTTGTCTAAATTCAACTTACCACTACAAAGGTGTTCAATTGTTATACTTAGCATCTCTTGATAATACAATCTCTATGAAACAGCATCATTTACTAGAATTGTGAACCTACTGTTTTCAATTGATTTTTAGTTCTGAGGCTAATAAATTGAAGTCTCTCTGAATCGTGGCCCAATAAAAAAAACTCTTTGAAATTGCTATCTGTTTGGCCAGTCTTTATATTCTTAATTGGTTAGCCAAGGTTTGGCCGCTAATCAAACACAAACGCTTATTTCCTATCCAGTTTTAAAATTAAAAAACTTTCTTAAGGGTATTAGTTGGTCAGAGAAATCAGATAAATACAGTTTTACCACTTCCTTAATGTGTTTCAGTTTAGTAATTTCGAGTTTTCAACTCTAATTTCTATATTTTAAATACTTACAGTGCTCGTGTAACTATCGAAGATGTAGGTCGGGCATCCTTGAAGAGGTTATTTGACTGAAATATGGAAAAAATACATTATCTTTCTCTTAAATGAAGCAAAACCCAGCTTTAAAAGTTCAATATGAAATAATCTTACTCACGAGATACTTAAATACTCAAATACTTAAATGACATGAAACTTAAAACTGAATCACCTTAGAGTCGGAAATGAAATTACCAGTCAACGCCTTTTCATTAGAACTTTAATAACTCCTTACTAGTAGAATCTAGCACTCTTCTACAGCTTATGATCTCAATGTCTGTATGGTGGCTAGTACGTACAAAGCTGTGTTTGGTACACACTTCTACTTTTCTCCCTTGCTTTTCATCTTCTGTTTTCTATATTTCGTTGTTTCTATCATATTCTTCCAATCAAACTTGATGCAATTGTAAATGCTGTCTCCTGCAATCCCCCACCACAGTTTTGCGACGTGCAAGTTAAATCCATATCTTAACATGGATCTATTAATTATTCCCTGTTATCTATTGTTCACCGCTAAAAATAAAAGCGGTTGCACAAGTAAGGCACAAACAGAAAGGAATGGATAAAACAAAGATGCTTTGCTTGCTTCTTTTCCCCCTCAGGTGTTACCAAGTACCATGCTACAGTTTCAAAGCATATCTCCTGTAACCCTTGTCTGTTGGAGATAATAGAATGGTTTCACTTTTGACTACCTTATATGAAATTAAAATGTAATGACAGTTTACTTGGCAGCTTTAACACATTAGTTAATTTTTCTTGTTGAGCCATATCTACGTTTATTCCGCTTCATTTCCACCTCACATTGTATTAAATGTTAAGGTCTTTCCTTAAACCCTTTTTGTTTTGTAAATTAGTATAGAAAAGACAGTAGAGAAATGAAAATGTGTCACCACCAAGACTTGAAACCGTGACCCACGC